>ML376549.1:0-67123 GCA_005239525.1 Nicotiana knightiana | reverse complement strand
TATATATATATATATATATATATATATATATATATATATATATATATATATATATATAACATTACATCATGCAGCCCGATCCATCACTATCCTCACAATCTGGCTCTCGGCCTCACTCATTCATCATCCTCACAAGACCCTCGGGAAACTCATCACAAATCATGAGGACTCGGCCTAAAAATATCTTTTATTTGTTTGAAAACATAGTGATAAACAGGAATGAATAGTGAACAAGTATAAATCATGACTGAGGTTATATTTTTCTATTAAAACAATGTGAGAATAGTAATAAAACACCCCTGAGGGTCCAAACAGGACGGCACAAGGCCCCAAATATGGCGTACAACCCAAAATATAGTATAAATCTCTAAAATATGGAATATTATATGATTTCAAATCAAATACGGGGCTTAGTAGTCGCTATAGGACGGACCAAGTAACAATCCCTACCGGTGCATGCCTACACGCCCGTCACCTACCATGTGCGTCACCTCATTTATCAAAACAATATGAAATATTGGGGTTTCATACCCCCAGGTCTAGATTTACAATCGTTACTTACCTCAAATCGGATGAAAAACTATCCCGCGATGCCTTTGCCCCTCGACACGACCTTAACACGCCCCGAATCTATTCAAAACAGATTCATATCATCAAAATATGCTAAAGGAACATAGCCCACTCAATAATAACCAATTTACATTAAACAATCCCGAAATTACCCAAACCCGACCCCCGAGCCCGCTTTTCGGATTCCGATAAAAATAACAAAACTAAAATCCTTACGCTCTCACGAGTTCATGCATATCAAATACATCAAAATCGGACCCCGAATGGCCCCTCAAATCCCCAATTTATACTCTCTAATTAGAAGCCCTATTCTCCCAAATTTCTCCACTAAAATATGATTAAACAATGGAATAATTGCCATAAACACAAGATACAAGGTCCAAGTAGCTCATCTCACTGAATACACTTAATTCCCCCTTGAAATCCCAGCTCTAAGCTCCAAAATCCATAAAAAATGGTGAAGAAATGAGTGAAAATGCACCAAGGCAACCTTATATAGGTTTTCCCAGCACTCTCGCACCTATGACTCTATGATCCGCACCTGCGGCTCCGCACCTGTGGAAATCCCTCGCAGGTGCGGATTTTCACTTAAAACCAAATTCTGCATCTGCGGCCTTCTACACGCACATGCGGGCCCGCAGGTGCAAGCTAACCTCCGCATTTGCGCTCCAGGCCAGGCTCCCTAATTCCGCATCTGCGCAAGGTAGTCCGCACATGCGCCTTCGCACCTGCGGCTCCCCATCCGCAGGTGCAGCCACACCAGAAGGCCTGCACCAGCAGCCAATTTGCTACCTTTTTTCCAACTTCCAACCTTCTGATATCAATCCCGAGCCCCTCGGGGCCTCAACCAAATGTACCAACAAGTCATAAATCAATATTCCAACTTAGTCGAACCCTCAGAACACTCAAAATAACATCAAAACACCAAATAAAATCCAAAATTCAAGCCTAAGGATTTCTAAACTTTCGAAATTCGCCAACGATGCCGAAACCACCCAAACCACGTCCGAATGACCTGAAAATTTACACACACATCCTAAATGACACTAAGAACATGTTCCAACTTTCGGAATACCATTCTGACCTGACAGCTAATTTTCCACTACCGACCGGAAATCTCCCAAAATCCAATTTCGCCAATTCAAGCCTAATTCTACTCCGGACCTCGAATGACATTCCGCACACACTTATAAGTCCCAAATCACCTAATGAAGCTATCCGAGCCACAAAAATCACATTTTGAGATCATTTACCTATAAGTCAACTTCCGATCGACTTTCCCAACTAAATCACCAACTTAAGAGATGAAATGTCTCATTTCTTTCCACAACCACTCCGAACCCGGACATATCAACCTAACGCAACACAAAAGAGCTGAACCATATAAGAATGAAGTAGAAATGGGGGAGACGGGCTAAACTCTCCGAATGACATGTTGGGTGGTTACATTCTCCCCCTCTTTAACAAACGTTCATCCTAGAGCGAGCCTAGAAACATACCTGGACTATCAAATAGGTGGGGATATCTGCTTTGCATCTCCCACTCAGTCTCCTAGGTGGCCTCCTCCACCGGCTGCCCTCTCCACTGCACTTTCACTGAAGCTATATCCTTAGACCTTAACCTTCTAACCCGATGACCCAAAATAGCTATTGGCTCTACCACATAAGACATATCACCCTCTAGCTGAACGGAACTGAAGTCCAAAACATGAGACAGGTCACCAATATATTTCCGAAGTATGGAAACATGAAATACCGGATGCACGCTCGACAAGCTAAGTGGCAAGGAAAGTCTATAAGTCACCTCTCCAACCCTCTAAAGCACCTCAAACGGCCCAAAGAACCGGGGACTCAACTTACCCCTCTTCCCAAACCGCATAAAACCTTTCATGGTTGACACCTTCAGCAGGACCTTCTCCACCGTCATGAAAGATACATCCCGGACCTTCCAGTCCGCATAACTCTTCTGTCTCGACTGCACCGTGCGAAGCCTCTCCTGAATCAACTTTACCTTATCTAAAGCATCCTGAATCAAATTTGTACCCAAGAGCCTGGCCTCACCTGGATCAAACCAACCAACCGTAAATCTACACCTCCTCCCGTACAAAGCCTCATATGGAGCCATCTAAATACTCGACTGATAACTATTATTATATACAAACTCTGTGTGTGGCACAAACTGGTCCCATGAACCCCCAAAGTCAATAAACAAGCGCGCAACATGTCCTCCATCATCGGAATAGTGCGCTCGG
This sequence comes from Nicotiana knightiana, assembly GCA_005239525.1. Classification (NCBI taxonomy): domain Eukaryota; kingdom Viridiplantae; phylum Streptophyta; class Magnoliopsida; order Solanales; family Solanaceae; genus Nicotiana; species Nicotiana knightiana. Next base: position 64,302 of record ML376549.1, on the reverse strand, counting down.
ACTGCCTGTCCGTCTAAGGATGAAAATTTGTGCTCAACTCAACCTGAGTACCCAACTCTCTCTTCACGGACCTCCAAAACTGCGATGTGAACTGAGTACCTTTGTCGGAGATGATGGAAATTGGAACACCATGCAGCCAAACAATCTCCCTGATATAAATCTCAGCTAGCCGCTCCGAAGAATAAGTAGTACCAACATGAATGAAGTGAGAGGACTTGGTCAGCTGATCCACAATAACCCATATAGCATCGAACCTCCTCGAGGTCCGTGGGAGCTCGACTAAAAAGTCCATGGTGATCCGCTGTCACTTCCACTCGGGATTAACCAACCTCTGATGCAATCCATCGGGTCTCCGGTGCTCATACTTGACCTGCTGGTAGTTGAGACACCGAGCTACAAATCCAACAATATCCTTTTTCATCTGCCTCCACCAATAATGCTGCCTCGGATCCTAATACATCTTCGCGGCGCCCGGATGGATAGAATACCGCGAGCTGTGGGCCTCTTCAAGAACCAACTCCCGAAGCCCATCTACATTAGGCACACGTATCTGACCCTGCATCCTCATAACACCATCATTGCCAATAACTACATCCCTGGCATCACCTCGGCGGACTCTATCCTGAAAACCGAGCAAGTGTGGGTCATCACACTGGCGCTCTCTGATGCGGTCATAAAGAGAAGACCCGAAGGCTACACAAGACAATACCCGACGGGGCTCCGATAGATCCAACCTCACCAACTGACCTGTTAAGTCCTGAACATCAAGTGCTAATGGTCTCTCTACTGCTAGAAGATATGCTAGACTCCCCAAACTCTATGCTCTACGACTCAAGGCATCTGCCACTATCTTGGCCTTCCCCGAATGGTATAGAATAGTGATATCATAGTCCTTGAGAATCTCCANTGCTTTACCCTTCCCCGAATGGTATAGAATAGTGATATCATAGTCCTTGAGAATCTCCAACCATCTCCTCTGAAGCAAATTCAGATCTTTCTATTTAAACAAGTGCTTCAGGCTACGGTGATCAGTAAAAACCTCACAATGAACCTCATACAAATAATGACGCCAAATCTTCAAGGCGTGAACAATGGCTTCTAGCTCGAGATCATGCACTGGGTAATTCTTCTCATGAGTCTTCAACTGGTGCGAGGCGTAGGCAATAACCCTACCTTCCTGCATCAAAACACAACCAATGCCTATCCTCGAGGCATCACAATACACGGTATAAGAACCTGAAGTTGATGGCAATACTAACACTGGAGCTGAGGTAAAATACGTCTTGAGCTTCTGGAAGCTCTCCTCACACTCGTCTGACCACCTGAACAGAGCACCATTCTGAGTCAATTTGGTCAAGGGTAAAGCAATAGAAGAAAACCCCTCCACAAAGCGATAGTAATATCCCATCAAACCAAGGAAGCTCCTAATCTCTGTAGTTGAGGACGGTCTGGGCCAACTCTGCACCGCCTCTATCTTCTTTGGATCAACCTGAATACCCTCGTTGGACACCACGTGTCCCAAGAAAGCTACTGAGCCAAGCCTAAAATCACACTTGGAGAACTTTGCATAAATTTTCTCCTCCCTCAACCTCTAAAATACAACCCTAAAATGCTGAGCATGCTCCTCCTGACTATGAGAATATACCAGGATGTCATCAATGAACATAATAACAAAGGAATCCAAATATGGCTGAAATACGTTGTTCATCAGATGCATGAACGCTGATGGGGCATTGGTCAGCCCAAAAGACATCACCAAAAACTCATAGTGACCATAACGGGTCCTGAAAGCCATCTTGGAAACATCTGAATCTCGAATCTTCAGTTGATGGTATCTGGATCTCAAGTCCATCTTAGAGAACAACTTAGATACCTGAAGTTGGTCAAACAAATCAAGAATGTGAGGCAAAGGATACTTATTCTTGACTGTAACCTTGTTCAGCTGCCTGTAGTCAATACAAATTCTCATGGAAACATCCCTTTTCTTCACAAACAACACTGGTGCACCCCAAAGTGACACACTAGGCCGGATGAACCCCTTTTCTAGGAGTTCCTGAAGCTGCTCTTTCAATTCCTTCAACTCCGCTAGTGCCATATGATACGGTGGAATAGAAATAGGCTGAGTACCAAAATCAATATCCCTATCGGGCAGCATGCCCGGTAGATCTGCAGGAAACATGTCCGGATACTCACGTACTACAGGAACAGAATCGACAGTAGGAGTCTCAGCATTGACATCCCTCACAAAAGCCAAATAAGACAGACATCCTTTCTCTACCATACGCTGAGCCTTCCGGTATGATATCACCCTACTAGGCACATAATCAATAGAACCTCTCCATTCGACTCTCGGACATCCCGGCATCGCTAAGGTCACGATCTTAGCGTGATAATCTAGATCGACATGACACGGAGATAGCCAATCCAGGCCCAGTATCACATTAAATCCAACTATGCTAAGCAATAGCATATCCACTCGGGTCTCCAAACCCCAAATAGATATCACATACGTCTGATACACTCAGTCCACATCAATAGTATCGCCCCCCGGAGTCGACACATGAACATATGTGACTAAGGACTCGCGAGGCATATCCATAAAGTGGGCAAAATATGATAAAACATAGTAATACGTGGAACCAGGGTCAAATAAGACCGAAACATCTTGGTGATAAACTGAAACAATACATGTAATCACTGCATCTGAGGCAATATCATCTGGTCTGGCTGGAATTGCATAAAAACGGGCCTGACCTCCACCGAATCGACCTCCCCCTCTAGGGCGGCCTTTAGCTGCCTGACCCCCACCCCTCACTTCCTAGGCGGGTGGTGACGTAACTAGAGCTGATGTTGAGGGCTGACCCCTCTGCTGAGATGGACCCCCAAGAAAACAAGGGCACTACCTCCTCATATACCCAAACTCTCCACACTCATAACAACTTCCCGGTGCTTGAGACGGGGACTGAAGGGAACCCCTAGCACCAGGATAACCTTTGGATAAATCAGGCATAGATGAGTCTTGAACCGATGGTTCTCGAGATGAACTCTAGGTTGGGAGAGCACTGATGGTGGGTACCCTTTTATGAGAACTGTGAGGACTACGACCAGCGGATCCACCACGATAACCTGAGCAGCCCAACTGAGCCTACCTGAATGGGCGGCGCTTGTCGTGCTGGAATTGTCCCCCCTAAGGAACACCACCAAAACTACCAGATCCTCGAGGCCTCTTGGCCTCCCTCTCATCTCGCTCCTGGCGACAAACCGACTCAATCTCTCAGGTAATATCAACAACCTGCTTTAAAGTAGCACCTGATACCCTCTCTCTGGTCATAAGAATACGAAGCTAATATGTGAGGCCATCCACGAATCTCCTGATCCTATCTCTCTCTGTAGGTACTAACAAGATAGCATGACGGGCAAGCTTTGACAACCTCATCTCGTATTCTGACACTGTCATATCACCCTATCACAGCTGCTCAAACTGCCTGCGTAGCTCCTCTCTGCGGGACTGTGGAACATACTTCTCTAATAAGAGAGTGGAAAACAGCTGCCAAGTAAGGGGCGCTGCACCAACGGTCCAACGCCTCTCATAAGCTTCCCACCAAGTAAATGCAGCTCTTGATAACTGGAAGGTAGTAAACGAGACCTCACTGGTCTCCAATATCCCTGTCGTACGATGACACTTGTTTAAGAAACCATAGGCATCCTCGCCCTCAGCACCACTAAAAGTCGGAGGCGGAAGTCTCCCAAATCTCTCCAATATGCGCTGCTCGTCGTTAGCCATAGCTGGAACAACAAAATCCTGGGTTGGTGCAACCGGCTGAGCTAGAACTACCTCCGGTGTCTGAAGCCCCTGAAAAACCTACTCAGGTGTACAGGCTGCTGGAGTTTGAGTGCCTCCCCCAGCCTAAGAAGTAGCGGCTGAAGTAGAAACAGTGACCGCCTGAGCAAGACTGGTGGATACAGTCAGAATCTAGGCCAAGGTCTCCTGAAGACCTGGAATAACAATAGGCACAGTTGGTGCCTAAGCTGGTCCAACTGGAACATCTGTGGTTGGGACCTGATCTAGAACAAGAGGCGGGTCTATGGGTACCGCCCCGGCAGCTGCGCGGGCTACACCTCTACCCCTACCACGGCCTCGACCGCGACCTTGACCCTTCATGGGTCCCACTAGTGGCTAATCGCCCTGTCTGGTAGCGCGTGTCTTCACCATTTGTGAGAGAATGAAACAATAGAAGTTTACTTGCCAAAATCAATAGATTCGCACGACAAGAATTCAAGAAACGCGGGATTTTTCCTAAGGATTCTGCAACCTCTCGAAGATAAGTACAGACGTCTCCGTACTGATCCGCAAGACTCTACTGAACCTGCTCAAGACCGGTGAGTGCTATGTAACCTAGACTCTGATACCAACTTGTCACGACCCCAATCTAAATTGGCTGTTATGGCGCCTATCGTGGTACTAGGCTAGCCAATTTACTGTGCATAATATAAGGAACTTATAATTTAATCCAATAACGCATTTTATCATAAAACTTCCGCTTTTGATATTTCACCAATAGGGATAATCAAGGAAAAAAAACATCTAAACAATATCCCAAAACCCGGAGTCAACAGTCATGAGCAACTAATGGAACACAGGATCTGACACGATTTCCTTGATACAACAGGTCTAGGAAATGTAAATAACGACAAAATAAGAAGGAGAAGGGTGGGGCTGCGAATACCGTGCAGCTACTTCACAATCTCCGATAACTACTCCACTGAGAATGAATCAAATCTCACTCGATCCGAGCACATGAATCTGTACACAAAGTGCAGGGAGTAACGCGAGTATGCCAACTCAGTAAGTAACAAATATAAATAAAGACTTGAGTGTAGTGATGAGCTTTAAAAATCATGTAAATTCATATAATAAATATCAGTTGAAATCAATAAATCAAGTCAGGAATCTATGTTCCGAAAGTTTCATAACAACTTCAGTTTTCCCTTTCCAAATCTAATCTAAAATATTGGTTCAACATTTATCATTTAGAGGCTAAAATGTAAATAAGGGTGAATATAGTAGCTTCATAACAAATAAGCCTCTCGGGCACAATATCACTAAGAAATATAACCTCTCGGGCAAGCCTATCAGTCATTAGTAACTCAACTCTCGTCAATCAGCACTCATACTTAGCACTCACGCTCAATAGGTACCATATAGTAACCGTTGTGGCATGTAGCCCGATCCATAAATTGTCGACTGCGCTCACTAGGGGTGTACAGACTCTGGAGGGGCTCCTACAGCCCAAGCGCTATATCGCTGCGGCGTGCAGCCCGATCCAATATATCGTTGCGGCGTGCAGCCCGATCCAAGATATATATATATTTATATATAACGCTGCGGCGTGCAGCCCGATCCATCACTATCCTCACAGTCTGGCTCTCGGCCTCACTTAGTCATCATCCTCACAAGCCACTCGGGCAACTCATCACAAATCACGGGGACTCAGCCAAAAAATATCTTTCATTTGTTTGAAAACAGAGTGATAAATAGGAATTAATAGTGAACAAGTATAAATCATGACTGAGATTATATTTTTCTATCAAAACAATGTGAGAATAGTAGTAGAACACCCCTAGGGTCCAAACAGGTTGACAGAAGGCCCCAAACATGCGTACAACCCAAAATATAGTATAAATATGAAAAATATGGAATATACTATGATTTCAAATAAAATACGTGGCTTAATAGTCGCTACGGGACGCACCAAGTCACAATCCCTACTGGTGCACGCCCACATGCCTATCACCTAGCATGTGTGTCACCTCATTTAGCAAAACAATACGAAATATCGGGGTTTCATACCCTCAAGTCTAGATTTACATTCGTTACTTACCTAAAACCGGATGAAAAACTACTTCGCGATGCTTCTGGCCCTGGACTCGACCTCAACGCACCCCGAATCTATTCAAAACGATTCATATCATCAAAATATGCTAAAGGAACATAGCCCACTCGAAAATAACCAATTTACATCAAAAATCCCGAAATTGGCCAAACCTGACCCCCCGGGCCTGCGTTTCGGATTCCGATAAAAATCACATAATGTCACAACCACAAATCTAGACTAGTCATGATGACGCCTATCATGGAACTAGGTCAGTCAAATCAACACTCAAATCGTAAATAATCTTTCATGTTTATTATTACTAAACTGATAATCTATAAAGGTGTCGTATAATAATTTTAAAGTAGATAAACCCACACCGAATATTAAATACAACCCCACGATCCCAGAGTCACTGGTCATGAGCATCTATAGAAAATATACAACTCTGGAAAAATAAACTCTATAATAGTAAACAGGAGAGAGCAGGGGTACAAACCCATGCAGCTACCTCGCAAAATCTCTAGTAAGTCACTAGAACAGATACACAACTCACTCTTCCCTACCACATGGATCTGCACACAAGGTGCAGGGAGTAATGTGAGTACGCCAACTTAGTAGTAATGAAAAAAATCAGGTCTGAGCAGTAAGAAACACATAAAGTCAAATCATCATTTCACAATAAGCACAGTCTTTCTTTCCAACAGTGTATACGTTAAATCATCACGCTTAAAAAGCTACCTTCAGTAAAAATCCTTTGAAAAGTGTAATTTCCAACAATTTCATAAAAGTGTCCAAGAAGTTTAGTGTAAAAATGAAGTAAATCATAAGTAGCCACTCGGGAAAAAACATGAATAAGAAACTACCCCTCGGGCGTACCATCACTCAGAATCAGCCCCTTGGGCATACCTCACAGTCACTCATAATCAACCCCTCGGGCAACCTCACAATCACTCATACCTCCCAATAACTCGACACTCAGGACTAGCACTCAGTAGATACCTGCGCTCAGTGGGGGTGTGTACAGACACCGGAGGGGCTCCTACAGCCCAAGCGCTAATATCAAGCCATCTCGTGGCATAATCACTCAGGCCCTCGACCTCTCACATATCATGAACAATGGAACATGTTACGGCGTGTAGCGCGATCCCATAGCATCCTCACAACATAGACCCTCGGCCACACTCAGTCAGAAATCTCTCAAAAATCCACTCAGGCTATCAGTAAAACGGGGTTCTCGACCCAAAATATCATTTTATATCTCAAAATAGTGTAAATACGACTGATTTTCGAAATCTGTTATACATAATGTGGCTGAGTGTAAATCATAAGTCAACACAGTGAGGAATAGCAGTAAAACCCCCCAAGGGGGTCTAAACAGGTCGGCACAAGGCCCCAAACATGGTTTACATCCCAAATATAACAATAGTCTGAAAACACGATTTAACATCTGATCTAAAAGTAAATACGCAACTCAACAGTTGCCACGGGAAGAACTAAGTCCAAATCCCCAGTCAGTGCACGCCATACACTCTTTATCCATCATGTGCGCCACTCCAAAAATAGGGAGAAAATATGAAGTCCGGGGTTTCATACCCTCAGGAGAAGATTTACAGTCATTACTTACCTCAAACCGACTCAAATACTAATCCACGATGCTCTTGCCTCTCCAATAGTCTCCCGATTTCTCCGAATCTAACCAAAACCAGATCAATATCATCAATATATGCTGAAGGAACAAAGCCCACTCAAAAATTATCAAATTTAACTAAAATTCCCGAAATTGGCCAAACCCGAGCCTCGGGCCCAAGTCTCATAACTCGATAAAATTTACACCACAAGAATCCTCATCCTCCCACGAGTCTATACATACCGAGAACACTGAAATCAGAGTCCAAATGAACCCTCAAATTCCCATTATAAGGTTTCTTAAATCACAAGCGTATTTTTAGCACTAATTTTCCCCAATGTAAACCACTAATTACACCTTTAATCACATATAAACGAGTTTTATGTCCAAAATCCTTACCTCAATGAAGAACTATCGATTTCCCTCTTCAAAAGCTTCAAAACCGTATGAAAATGGTGAAAGAAAGACAAAAATTCACTAAGGAACATTTTTATATGGTCTGCCCAGTGATTTCTGCACATGCGGCCTAAATCTCGCCCCTGCGGACCCGCACCTACGGTCCCAGGTGCACACCTGCGAGAAAACATTTAAAGTTGATTTTCCACACCTGCGACACCGCAGGTGTGGCCCCACGTCTGCATATGCGACCTGCACTGATCCAGCCAATTTCCGCATCTGCGGAGCCTTGTCCGCTCTTGCGGGCTCACACCTGCGGTCCCCTATCCGCAGGTGCGGTCACACCAGTACCAGAAGCATCAGTTGCTATTTTCCAACTCGAAATCCTCCGATGGCTATCCGAAATCATCCCAAGCCCATCGCGACCCCAACCAAAAATACCAACCAGTCCCATAACCTCATTCAAAATTAGTCGAGCCCTCGAAACACCAAAACAACGCAAAAGCACCAAAAATCACATCAAATTCAAGCCTATGGACTTTGAAATTTCTAAATTTCACCAAGGATTCCGAAACCAACCAAAACACATCCGATTGACCTGAAAATTTGTACACATATCCAAAATGACATTACGAACCTGCTCCAACTTCTGGAATTCCATTCCGACCCCGATAGCGTATTTTCCACTGCAGACTAGAAATCACTAAAAACTAACTTTCGCCAATTCAAGATTAATTCTACACCGGACCTCAAAACTACATTCTGAACACACTCCTAAGTCCCAAATCACCTAACGAAGCTAACCGAGCCATAAAATCCGCATTCCGAGGTCGTTTACCAATAAGTCAACTTTTGGTTAACTTTTTCAACTATTGAAGTAAGTTAAGAAACTAAGTGTCTCATTTCTCTCCAAAAATCGCTTCGAACCCGAGCCAACCAATCTATCACAACATAATGAAGCTGAACCACATATAATGAAGCAGAAATAGGGAAAATGGGGCTATTACTCTCGAAATGACTGCTACGCTCAAATTACACCTTAAAATAATGTAAAGCGATCGATGTCAAATATATTGACCCAACGAGGTTGGGGTCGAATCCCACAGGAAATAGGCGTGAAAAGTTTACTTGAGTAGTGTGAATCTTAACTTAACTCGTCTTTCTATTCCGTTAGACTAACAAAAGTATATGAGTAGATTGAATTGTAATTTAATAACAAGGATGATTAAATAAGGTAGTAATTAATTTGATTATCTAAACCAAGGTTGTGTCCCCTTCAATGAAATGTAATTCTATCGGTGTTAATATGATATATTTCTAATGGAAGGTCCTTTTGATATGCAAATGATTTCTCAATGACTACCCAATATTTTCCAATAGTTGGGTAGTATTTCACTTTATGATTTTTCCAAATATAAAAGAGTTGCAATTAAGAGTAATCAATTTATGCCAAATAAATACACTTATTCCTAAGCGATTCCATTAAACAAGGTTTAAAACCTTGAGTCTTTGATATTTACTCCTACCAAACCCTAACTCACGTTTCCATGTAGAGAAAGAATATAATGGAGCTTGCTAATGTGTGAAACCACTAACAATAAATGAATAATGAGAAGTAAATAAATATCAACCAACCATTATACATATATTCAATGTTAAACACCCATTGACATTACACCCATTTAGGGTCCACAACCTTAGTATTTAAAACTAGCCACACATGTTAAAATACAAAAGCAAAAGAATATTAAATGTCATAAATTCTTACAAAAGTGCAAGATTCTTCACTTGAAAACTTCCAAAAGATGGGACTATTCAAGGTTTGGATTGTAGCTCTTTTTCCAGACAAGATGCCCCCACAAAACCCTAATAAATCTATTTATAGTGGGCTAAAACTCGGGGCCAATTTCGGACAAAAATGCCCTTCCAGGTCAAATATGCGATTGCATTTCTGTCGCATAACTGATATGAGGTCCACATTCTCTTCAATCTCACCGAATCTTCAAAACCCTAGTTCCAGGAAGTTACCGCATTCCAGTTATGCGGTCCACATTGTTTATATGCGGCCGCATAGTGTCATCGCATTTATGCTCTCATGCACTTCTATAGGAGGTCTGAGATCCATTATGCGACCCGCGAACCTGTTATGCGGTCGCATAATGGACCGCATTTCTTCACTTGGATTTGGCCACACTGATTGTTGGACTCTGCGGTTCACCTGGGCATTATGTGGTTCGCATGTTGGATTTGCGGTCGCATTTTGCCCATTCTTGTCTTTCTTCGGCTTTTTGATTCCATTTCCATGTTTTTGGGTCCTCAAGCTTCATGCACTGCAAAACATCAAAATTACATAAGTATAAAAACAAATGCATTTAAAACGAGCTAAAATCTAAGCAATTGGTATTAAATGTGCCGAAATTCTCCGGCACATCAACACCCCCAACTTAAACTCGTGCTTGTCCTCAAGCAACTAAAACAACTATATCCTACTCTAGACTCCAACTAAACGACATGAAACAATAGTGACCGAGGACGGTGTTAATCGTCAGTAATACAAGCATGCAATTTTGTTTATTTACCCTTCCTGAACAATCATTGGTATTTACAAAGAAATGGATCAACTTGTGAACTTCGAGCCTCGACCAATTTGACAAAACGTTACTCTCAGATGAGTGCCTTTGCATTCGACTTGAAGAGCTCAACTTCTGTTAGACCTCACAGTTTAAATGCCCTCACCAGAAAGAAATTCCCAAACTCACAATATTTACAATGACAACAAAAGGGACATATTCACAAAGATACTCACTCTCACAAAGAGTTTCAAGTGTTACAACACATCATACCAGAAGCTTTCCCTTATTTTAATTTGTTGCCTATTCAAGAACATTCTGTTGGAGATCCCATAAGGACTTTTTATTCTTGTAATGTAGGCTTAGGGAAGGGTTGGATAAACATTTGGGTACTAGTGACTACACCCTCCTTGAACACTGTTCACATTTTTCTTTCTTGTTGTCCTTTGTTTCTTTTCAAACCACACAGCCCTTATTGGCTCCTAGTTACCAACATCGAACAACCTTAAATACCTCTCTAATTTTCTTCAAGGCTCCATATTTCGATATATATACAAAAATTTCTTTTTCTTTTCTCTTTTTTTTCGGAGCTTGAATAATTTCATGTGAACACTTTGAGGTATAGGTTCTTACACTCACTGTACAACATTACAATTTTCCAACATGACACCACACCCCCAACTTAGGCTTTTTGCCTCATTCTCAATGTTCAAGGAGGGACGGGTTCAAAAAAGGGAATTATTTTACAAAATGGGAAAGGTTTGTAATGAGGTGACCAAAGAAAACGTTAAAGGCTCAAATGGGGTAACTAGTGATAATGTCTATACAATGGGTAGCTTGAAAGGCTAACTGGGTTTTCAAATAACACAAAGACTGCCTAAGGTCATTTCTCCAACTAAATGTACTTGTCATGAGTATCGAAAGACCAAACGGGCAAGTTCTAGATGATAGAAGTAAACACGAGAATTATTTACACAAAACTAACACACATGGCAAATGAACTGTTTGGCTCAACATAGTTTTACACTTGGCTACTCGGAATATCCTAAGTATTCATAAATTAATAGAGCGAGCCTCAAGTTCACCCAGACGATCAACAATGTTTGTTTTTGTTTGTTTTTTTAACAACGGAAGGGTATAGGTTATTTACAGCCATACATGCTTGAAACTAGACACTCACACCAAACCGGTCAAAATGTTTCATTCTACTGCCATAGTTCTACTATTACACCCTTGGAAAAGAACCCGGCGAAGAAAAACCAAGGGAAATTCATTGCTAATTACTACAGATGTACATGCATACAACTATTTAAATTTTTTTGGTTTTTTTTTATATGTACAAAGATAACACAATTATATACAAGAGTTGAAGATAAATTTTCTTATATACACCAAGATCACTAAAAAAATGTACAGGATTACAAAAATATATACAAGATATACAAGGCTATCACACCCCGAACTGAAAAGCATGGATTTTCCCCAATGCATAATAAATGAAAAATAGAGTATTAGGGGCTCCCTGGGGCGCACTAAGTGCTATGGGAGTCGGTAGCCTGCTGAATGGTGGTGGAGTCACCCTCTGATGCTGGGTCTGGGACTGATGAAGTTGCAGCCTGAGGAGTGACCTCCACCTGCCCTGATGATGGGACTGGGGCCTGGGAGTTGCTAGCCTCGCCTGCTGATGGCGTAATGGTCGATGATGTGGCTCTGGTGACCATGTCTACTAGCGAGTGCTCAATCGCTATCTGAATAGCTGTTTATTCTTCCTTTTCTGTAGTTGTAGGGACAGCAACCTGCTTGCCTTTCTCCTGAGGACCCTCATCCTCATCGGACCATGACTCCTCGTTTGTCTCCTCCTCGTCTGTCTCCCCAGCCTCGGACTCAGCAGAGTGTTCAGAATTATCCCCAGAAGGGATGTCAATGTGTGTAGGGGGAGTTGGATTCAGGGAAGCCCCGACAGTCTGTGGCTCAGGTTCTTTCATCAGTGTGGAGAAGTCAAGGTCTAACCCTGCCACAGACGTGCCCGCTCCCTACTCTCCTTCCTTGGACATGAAAGAGGATAGATCGAACTCCAGATTTTGCATTTTGTGGAGCTTGATCTTCAGCGTGTCAACCTCATCACGGAGCTTGGGTAGTCTTTCAACCTGACCCCGCTCTACCCTCTCAAGTCGAACCTCAATCAACTGGAGGTGATCCTCATAAGATGCATGTTGCTGCTGGAGTGATGTCACTGAGGACTGGATAGGAGTATGACCGTGCCTCATCAGAGTGGGGAGGTCCTTAAGAAGCCGGTCTACCTTCGCATTGGCATGGTGAGCTAAGAGACCTAGCCTCGAAAGAGTTGGCAGGGCAGTAGAAGGCTGAGCAATAGTGGCCTGAGAGGTGGACTATAGGGTGGCAGTGGATGCCACTATGACCGGAGGAGAAGTGGGTGGCTGGGAGTCTGAAGTGTCTGCAGCAGCAGGAATCTGGATCTGAATCTCTGGAAGAGTAGCAGCTACCTATGGCACCGCGTCACTGATGCGCGTGATATCAATATCCTTCAGCGCTTTCCCCATCTTGTCATGGTGTGGTAGTGAAGGGACTTCCACCGCCTTACAAAGGGTTGTGATCAAGCATGGGAAGGGCAGTGATGTGGCGGTCTGGTTGGCTCGGACCCCTAACTCTCGAAAGATGATGTCACCGACATAAATCTTGATCCCAGTCATAATGCATGCAATGAGAAGAGCTTTCTCAATGCTTATGTCAGTCACATTCCGGGATGGTATCAAGCGAGAGGTGAAAAAGCTGAGCCAGAATCTACCCTCTCGTGTAAGATCTTCCTTGAATATTTTGTGCAGAAGGTCAATCCAAGCAGGGGTCCCCTTTGCGATCATTGGGGAAATCCAGGCTCGTTCACCATCTCTGTTGGCCCATTTGGCCTCATACTTAGCTGTGCCCGGACTCCAACTTTTAAAGTATAGGTCATTTATTGTGTCCTTGTCACAAAGCATCGGCTTCCCCCGAATAATGATCACTCATAGAAGACCTTGTTGCGCTTGTGATAAGCTATTCTGGAGTCCCCGTAGGATGCATAGAACTCTCGGACCACTGTTTCATTGAAATCATCAGGAACGTCAGAAAAGCAATCCCAGTTTCTATCATTGATATTGTCCAGTATGTGAGGTTACTACTCCTGTAGTCCATTAAGACTCAATTGTTTCTCTTCGAGGATTTTTCGTTTTGTGAGCCCTTCTTTATACATACTCCTAGAGCCTGTGACCTCAAACCAGAGTTGGAAATCATCTCCCCTCTTTCTTCTAGCGTCATCCTGTAGGTCGACTGAGGGCAAGGTCTCCTCCTTATCAGACTGGGAGGGATGTTGAGCAATAGGTCAGGATGGTTCTTGCCGTGAACGTTTGGCTTGTTGTGCTAGATGGTCGATGAGGTCCTCTTTTTACCAGCAATAGATTTCTTCGAAGCCATATCTGTAAAGAAATGAAGTGTGAGCGACATAGCAGACATCAGAGAAAAATGTTACAAAGAATATTCAAAAATGCAACAGGGTATGCGATCGCATAACCACTATGCGGAATGCAAACTTGACGCAAATATCAATATGCAAGAGATGAAACAATTATGCGATGAGTTATGCGATCGCATATCCATTATGCGGTTCGCATACCCATCGCAAAACTGAGCACTAGAAAACGCACTCACACTATGCGATCGCAAAATCCACCGCATAGTTGGATATGCAATCGCAGAACTGCCATAAACAATATGCCAAGACTGGGTAGTGACTGTCTGGGTATGCGGTGGATTTGCGGTCCGCATATCGCTTATGTGATAGAAAAGCCATCGCATTTTGGTCATCTTCCTCAGGCCACCTAGGGTTTCCTCTGCGGCACGAGTGCTGACCACATATCAACTTTAAGGGCCGCAGAACATCATTGTCCCTATGGTTTGTTTCTAACCCTACAATGGTGGTTCCTAGATTCACTACCCAGCAAGCTCAACCTACTTAATTATGCAGGGATTCTCATGATGACCCAAAAGAATGACACAAAATCAAAGAGAAAACATAGGACTAAATCACATGAACAGCAGAACAAAATTAAAACTAAAATTAACAGAAATGAGGTAAGGAAAGAGAACATACAAGATTTTAGATGAATGAGACACAAGCAAGGAGATGAATTCAAGCAATGTGATCTTTGTTCACTTTGTCTAATTGTAAACCGTGTTCCTCTCCTATTTGTTCTTTTTGTTTGTTTTGGTTAAGTGCGAGTTTTGTGTGTTGATGTGCAAATGACAGGGGTTATGCGAAGGGCTAGGATTACTTACCTGGTGAGAATGCAGTGCGTAAGTGACCGCATAACACATTATGCAACCGCATAAGTGTTATGTAGTACTGTCAGCTCAAGTCTCCCTCAAAGCCATTATGTGGTGCACTTTGCGATCGCATAAACGATATGCGATCCGCAAAGTGCACCTCTCTGCCACATTTTGGAAATTAATTTTTCCCCAGAACACTGTCCAGGTATGCGATGCCTATGCGGTCCGCATAGTAAATATGCGACCGCATACATGTAGCAAACCTCTCTTAGTGATTATTTTTCATTTCATGTGCAATTTCACCCTGTTTTATGACTTTTTGGATCACCTGCACTCTAACGCACACTTTAAATTCTCAATTAATCTATCTAACCAAAATTAAAAAATAAAGAACAAAAAGGATGTTACCACACATGGGTTGCCTTCCATGAAGCTCTTGATTTAACGTCGCGGCACGATGAAGTTGGCCCCTCTTCGGGCTTACTCATTGGTCGGGCATGGACCATCTTTGAGAGCCAACTGTTCTACCAAGTGTTTTTCTCCATCTGTGCCCATGTATTGCTTGACTCACTGGCCATTTACTTTGAAGGTTCGGAGCCCATCCTCATATTCTAATTCCACAGCTCCAAAAGAGAATACACCTACCACCTTGAGTGGGCCCGACCACTTTGATTTTAGCTTGCCCGGAAACAATTTGAGCTTGAGTTGAAAAGAAAAACCAAGTCACCCGACTTGAACTCCCTTTTCAAGATCTTTTTGTCATGGACAAACTTCATTTGTTCCTTGTACACAGCTGCACTTTCATATGCATGGAAACGGGATTCCTCCATTTTATTAGGTTGTGTTAACCTCAAATTTACAGCTTCAACCCAGTCTAAATTCAACCTTTTTAAAGCCCACATGGCCTTGTGCTCCAATTCTAAGGGTAGATGACAAGCCTTTCCGAAGACTAACCGGTAAGGTAAAGTACCAATAGGGGTTTTGTACGCCGTGCGGTATGCTTACAGTGCGTCATCTAGCTTCTTTCACCAGTCGGTCCTGTTGGCATTAACAGTCTTTGCTAGAATATTCTTTATCTCCCGGTTGGAAACTTCAACTTGGCCACTTGATTGGGAATGATAAGGTGTGGCCACCTTATGCTTGACGCCATATTTCTCTAGTAGCCCCGTGAAAGCCTTGTAACAAAAGTGATACCCACCATCACTAAAAATGGCTCTAGGAGTGCCACACCATTTGAATATATGTTTCTTTAAGAATGCAGTTACACACCTTGCCTTATTGTTTGGTAGGGCAATTGCTTCAATCCACTTGGACACATAGTCCACAGCCACCAGGATGTATTTCATACCACATGAGCTTACAAAGGGGCCGATAAAGTTAATTCCCCACACATCAAAGATCTCGACCTCCATCACAAAGTGCATTGGCATTTCATGCCTCTTAGAGATTAATCCCTGCCTCTGACATTGTTCACAAGCCTTGACCATTTTATTTGCATCTTAATAAATCGACGGCCAATAATAGCCACATTCAAGTACCTTTGTCGTCGTTCGATTACCCCCATGATGACCCCCAACTGGTGAGTCATGGAATGCCTTTCGAATTTGCATCATCTTTTTCTGTAATGCACCTCTTAATCATGTTATCAGCACAAATGCAGAACAAGAATGGTTCTTCCCAATAATATTGCCGACACTCTCTCAAAAACTTCTTCTTTTGGTAAGCTTCCATTCCATCCGGAATGATGTCACTAACCAAGTAGTTAGCAATAATGGCGTGCCAAGGAGTAGATGAAGAAGACAATGCAAAAATATGCTCATCAGGGAAAGCATCATTTATGTCAAGATTTTCCTTCGGTCGCCCGTCTTCTTCAAGCCTAGAGAGATGATCCGCTACTTGGTTTTCTGTGACCTTACGGTCCTTGACTTCAAAGTCAAATTCTTGCAATAGGAAGACCCAGCGGATTAACCTGGGTTTGCCAGCTTTCTTTTCCATGAGATAGCAAAGAGCGGCATGGTCGGTATACACCACCACCCTAGACCCCAAAAAATAAGCTCGGAACTTTTCAAAAGCATATACAATGGCAAGAAGCTCTTGCTCTGTCAAAGTATAGTTCACTTGTGCCCCGTTGAGTGTCTTGCTTGCATAATAAATGGGATGAAGAACCTTGGTATGACGTTGACCTAGAACTGCTCCAATAGCTAAACCACTGGCGTCACACATGAGTTCGAATGGAAGAGACCTATCTGGTGTGACAATAATGGGTGTCGTGGTGAGCTTCTCTTTTAGATCCTCAAATTCCTTAAGGCACTTTTCATCAAACACAAACTTGGCGTCTTTTTCAAGGAGCTTGCACATAGGATTTGCAGTTTTGGAGAAGTCCTTGATAAAACACTGATAAAATCTGGCATGCCCTAAAAAGCTTCTGACACCTTTTACCAATGTTGTTGGAGGAAGTTTGGAGATGATTTAAACTTTTTCTCAATCAACCTCTATGCCATGTTTTGAAATCTAGTGCCCCAAGAAAATACCTTCATCCACCATGAAGTGACATTTCTATAAGTTAAGTACAAGGTTGGTCTCCTCACATCGCTTGAGCACTTGTCTAAGATTGTCAAGACAATGCTCAAAAGAATCACCTACCACCGAAAATTTGTCCATGAAAACCTCTAGGAAATCCTCCACCGTTTCTAAGAAGATGGACATCATGCATCTTTGAAAGGTAGTCAGAGCGTTAAATAAACCAAACGGCATCCGGCTAAAGGCAAAGGCTCCATATGGGCAAGTGAATGTTGTCTTTTCTTGGTCCTCCAGTGCTATATTGATTAGGTTATATCCTGAATACCCATCGAGGAAGCAATATAATGATCTTCCCGCTAGCCGATCAAGCATTTAATCAATAAAAGGCATAGGGAAATTATCTTTGCACGTGGCACTGTTGAGTTTCCGATAGTCCATGCATACTCTCCACCCGGTGACCGTCCGTGTAGGGATAAGCTCATTCTTTTCATTGTGAATTACTTTGATGCCTCCCTTCTTTGGTACACATTTCCCTCGACTCACCCATGAACTATCTGCAATGGGGTAGACAACCCCGGCATCTAACCACTTGATTATCTCTTTCTTGACCACCTCTTGCATCGATGGATTCAACCTCCTTTGGTGTTCAAGACTCGTCTTGCTTCCGTCTTCCAATTGGATTTTATGCTCACAAATTCCGGCGGGAATCCCTCAGATGTCCGCTATTGTCCATCCAATTTCTTGTCCGTGTTCCCGCAAGACATTCCATAATTTTCCTACCTGCACATCATCCAACAAAGAGGAAACGATCACGGGTAATGTATCATTAAAGCCAAGAAATTTGTACCTCAAATGTGATGGAAGTGGCTTGAGCTCAAGTTGTGGTGGCTACAGGATGGAAGGCTTTGCGGGACGAGTAGCTCTCTTCTCTAAGTCAAGAGAGAGCTTCTTCAGTGCATAATAGTAGGAGCTGCGTCCTTCCAATGCATTCACGGCTTCTACAAACCCCTCCATGTCCTCTCTATCAAAATTTACCAAGATTGCCGCCAACGCCTCACCAAGGCACTCTTCCTCCATCATCATGTCACTAGCATCCTCGATCTCATCAACAACATCTATTACCGAGATCCATTCATATGCGTTCGGCAACTTCAAACCCTTAATAGCTTGTAAAGTGACTTCCTCATCATTCACTCGGAATTTGATTTCATTTCATTCCGAGTCCATCAAGGATCTTCTCGTGGAAAGGAATGGTCTTTCCAATATGATAGGAATTTCCTTGTCAACCGCACAATTAAGGATAACAAAGTCGGTCGGGAGGAGGAACTTCCCCACTTTTACTAAGACATCATTAACAATACCCACGGGTCTCTTGATTGAACGGTCGGCCATTTGCAATCGCATACTTGTGGGTCTTGGCAACCCCAATCCCTCTTGCTTGTAAATATCAAGAGGAATCAAATTTATGCTAGCACCATTATCACACAGTGCCCTTGCAAAATCTCTCAAACCAATAGTACATAGAATGGTAAATGCTCCTGAGTCTTCCTTCTTCTCAACGGTGGTTGTGGAAATAATAGCACTAACCCGGTGAGTCATGTTCACCACTTCATTCTTGATGGATCTCTTCTTGTTCATCAAGTATTTTAAGTATTTGGAAAATCCCGGCATCTCTTGGAAAGCCTCCAAGAAAGGGATGTTTACCGAAAATTGCTTCAAAATATCATAGAACTTCTTGAACTTGCCATCATGTACCCTCCTTGCAAGCCTTTGATGGAATGGAGGAGTAGGTCTAGGAATAGGTGGAGGAGATTTTGGGGTCTCCTTCACCTTTTCCTTAACCTCCTCATGCTTTGCTTTTTGGATTTTCACCTCTTGGGAGGGCTTCTCACTTTCAACAACAACCGGCACTTTGACTTGTGCCTCAACTTCTTGCTCAAGATCATCTACCTCAACTACTTGTTCACTCTCACCTTGAAGGACCTTACCGCTTCTAGTCATAATAGACATGCAATGAGAAGATGAACTGCTCACATTCCCCTTTGGTTTGACAATTGTATCACTTGGAAGAGTACCTTTTAGCTTAGGGTTTTGTTCTCTTGAAAAGTCTCGCATATGCATCTCAAGCTTTTATATAGAGGCGGTATGTGCCCCACGATTTCAGACATGTTCTTCATTGTAGCATCACCTCTCTCTTGATTTTGCAAGATCTTTTCAAGCATCCCTTCTAACTTGTATTCGTTTGAAGGACCCTCCTTGTAATACTGCCCCTTCGGTGGAACATAGGGGTTGGAGCTCCGGTTGGCATAATTGCTATTGTTGTTGTTCCAATTACCTTGACTCGAACCACATCGGTCATTGCGCCAATTTTGTTGGCCTTGCCCTTGCGGGTTTGGCCTCCTTTTATTTTGTTGGCGATATCCTCCTTGAGAATTATGAACATAGTTGGCTTCTTCAAACTCTTGATTTCCCGTCGGTTGCATGTCTTCCACAACATTTACCTTCTTCGTTTGGCTCTCCGTAAACATCTTTGTCAACACGTCAATGTTGGTGGCAAGACCGGAAATCAATTGGTCTCTCTCTTGATTTTATTTGATAATATTGGTAAGAGAGGGAGTAACATAAGAAATTCCACCACTAGCATCTTCGGAATTCCATGCTTGATTGTTTTTGGCCATTTTATCCACAATTTGTGTAATTCGGGTGAATGATTTGTCCATGAAAGATCTGTCTAATGCATTGTTTGCCATGTACTGAGACAATGGATCCAAACCCATGTAGAACTTCTCCATCAGAATCCCATCCGGGAAACCATGGTTCGGTGACCTCACTAAGTACAACTTGAATCGGTCCCACGCTTCATGTAAGTGTTCTCCTGGTATTTGTTTGAAGTAGAAGATTTTATCTCTAAGCTCAGACTTCTTGCTCTGAGGGAACCACTTGGACAATAAGGCACGGACAAGCTCGGGCCAAGAAGAGATGGATTGAGGAGGTAGATTTTGAATCCACTTTCTCGCTTCTCCAGTCAATGAGTATTTGAATACTCACAATCTCAAGGTGTCGTCTGTTATATTGTTCTGTTTATGCATGGCGCATACACCCAAGAAGTTCCTAAGGTGTTGCGTTGGATCATCATAGGTTGAGTTTCTGAATTATCCTTCTACTTTAAGCATTAGGATTAACCCATGTTCTACTTTGAATGTAACAGCTTCCACCCGTGGAGGAAGGATAGCATTGGTATCGTCAAGATATTCCTCAATGTCCGCAAAGGAATTCTCATCTTCCTCATACTCGGCCATTCTCACCTATCACACCAAGCAAAGCAAGCAAAATATGATGGAATAGAAAATATGTAAAGTAAAGTGTACACTAGTTATTAATTTCAAAACCGTATTCCCCGGCAACGGCGCCAAAATTTGATACGCTCAAATTACACCTTAAAATAGTGTAAAGCGATCGATGTCAAATATAGTAACCCAACGAGGTTGGGGTCGAATCCCATAGGGAATAAGCGTGAAAAGTTTACTTGAGTAGTGTGAATCTTAATTTAACTTGTCTTTATATTCCGTTAGAGTAACAAAAGTATTGTAGTAGATTGAATTGTAATTTAATAACAAGGATGATTAAATAAGCTAGTAATTAATTTGATTATCTAAACCAAGTTTGTGTCCTCTTTAATGAAATGTAATGCTACCAGTGTTAATATGATATATTTCTAATGGAAGGTCCTTTTGATATGCAAATGATTTCTAAATGATTACCCAATATTTTCCAATAGTTGTGTCGTATTTCTCTTTATGATTTTTCAAAATATAAAAGATTTGCAATTAAGAGTGATCAATTTATGCTAAATAAAATACACTNCAATAGTTGGGTAGTATTTCTCTTTATGATTTTTCCAAATATAAAAGAGTTGCAATTAAGAGTAATCAATTTATGCCAAATAAAATACACTTATTCCTAAGCGATTCCATTAAACAAGGTTTAAAACCTTGAGTCTTTGATATTTACTCCTACCAAACCCTAACTCACTTTTCCAAGTAGAGAAAGAATATAATGGCGCTTGCTAATGTTTGCAACAACTAACAATAAATGAAGAATGAGAAGTAAATAAATATCAACCAACCATTATACATATATTCAATGTTAAACACCCATTGACATTACACCCATTTAGGGTCCACAACCTTAGTATTTAAAACTAGCCACACATGCTAAAATACAAAAGCAAAGGAATATTAGATGTCGTAAATGCTTACAAAAGTGCAAGGTTCTTAACTTGAAAACTTCCAAAAGATGGGACTATTAAAAGTTTGTATTGTAGCACTTTTTTCAGACAAGATGCCCCCACAAAACCCCAATAAATCTATTTATAGTGGTCTAAAACTCGGGACCAATTTCGGATAAAAATGCACTTCCAGGTCAAATATGCGACCGCATTTCTATCGCATAACAGATATACGGTCCGCATTCTCTTCAATCTCACCGCATCTTCAAAACCCTAATTCCAGAAATTCATCGCATTCCAGTTATGCGGTCCGCATTGTTGATATGCGGCCGCATAGTGTCATCGCATTTATGCTCTCAGCCACTACTATAAAAGGTTTGCGATCCATTATGTGGTCGCATAATGGACCGCATTTCTTCACTTGGATTTATCCACACTGACTGTTGGACTCTGCGGTTCACCTGGGCATTATGCGGTCCAAATGTTGGATTTGCGGTCCGCATTTTTAAATATGTGGTCGCATTTTGCCCATTCTTGTCTTTCTTCTACTTTTTTATTCCATTTCCATGTTTTTGGGTCCTCAAGCTTCATGCACTGAAAAACATCAAAATTACATAAGTATAAAAGACAATTGCATTTAAAACGAGCTAAAATCTAAGCAATTGGTATTAAATGTGCCGAAATTCTCCAGTACATCAACGATGGCCGGCTCATTACATCCTCCCCAACTTAAACATACGTTCGTCCTCGAACGTGCCAAGAGTTGTTCTCCAACACCATCAAACTTCCGCGTAACCTCAACATGCACATACGCGGGGGTGATCCCACGCCACCCTATCCCATATAGGTCCAATAGCACAACATAGTTGAAATTTCGAAATCCAACCTGACCCATAAACCTTAGAACCAAATTCCCACTTCTGAAATGATTTACAAGATAAAAATTCCACAACTATAAACTTAATATGTCTAAACATGCTGAATCAAGCCATATACGTAACCCCAGATGTAATCACATAATATACCGCATGACTCAAACACTCATAGCAATAACTCTTAATCACAATAGCTGCTCGAAACAACCCAATATCGGTAAATAACCTCTTATCAAGCAAAGCCTTGCTTTAACATTTCATAAGGTACAGATGGTGGAAGAAACACGTAGAAACTAGCAACCATTCATCCGATCAGTCAGACATGAAGCTCCCCCTTCCCAACGGGAATTATATTAGATTTCTAAGCCGACTCCCAATATTTATCCTTTCAACTATGTTGTAGTCAATTCTGACAGTATTTATTCTAGGTCCAATGACCTCTTCTCATCCAACACGACCACTCTGATGACATGACACATCAATATAATCCAAAGCCATAACTTGTGCAACTCGTCCACTCAATAGAAACATCTCAATGTAATCAAATTATATAAAAGATTCACATGAGAGGACCATCTGCCATTAACAATTACCATCACAACGCCATGCTGAGAGCCTGACACTCATCAAAAAATCAAAACACACGAATCTGACACCAAGGATCATACCTCCACATAACTCTGCTACAATGCGTGATACCATCCAAATGCTGGGTCACATGAAATACTTCTAGCCACCTGGCTAAAAATCAATAACCATGTGCAATTCGACATCAAGTACTCTAAGTGCATTTCTATAACCACCGGGAAACCGGACGATACCATGACACACGAATCATAAAGTACATAACCAATACGTCTCCATCCCGCGATACTCAATTACTTACCTTATCAAATCTAGCTATAAAGCCCAATTAGAACCGCACCACATGTGCCTATGACCAATAATCACAACTCCTCGCAATACCGAAGGGTAACTGATACACCACTCTAGAACACGAATAAACTCAATGACAATCAAATAGTACATCCCTCAACAATAGAAATTCGGGGTCAACAATTTCGACCTGGTGCAGAACACATACTCATACTGGCCTACCAATAACCCTAAGTCAACTCTAGTCACCCACACAGATAGATAACTTACTAAAAAGTTCACAGTGACTGAATCATGGTACATACTAACGTCTTACTAGCATTGCTCGCATCTTCACGGTTCACTACCACAAAAGAACATGTTTACGAGAACTATCAGTCTCAAAGTCATGAAGCACACCAATTACTATATCTGATCTCAAGTCAACCGCTCGAATACATAACACATCCCTAATACTCAATCATTCGACGAGGGATACCGCTATAATTCTTCACTGTTACCAAGCAACCTTGAATACCAGCAGTCGATCCAACAAGAGAGCATCGCAGTACCGCACCCTTAACTCCACACATTGACCTTTCTGAAATGTATACCCTCATCAAGCCACCCAATTGGTGATATCATCTACCTAGTCATCTGAAACAGCCAATGCTGCCTACGAATTTTCTTGATCTTCCTCCCATAACTGAACTGTGACCTCACATATGCAAGTCTCAACTCTACACAACATATTGCATACGCCATGCCATCCTATGGTGAATATAAGATCTTCATGATCCTTTCCGATCCACAAGTAACTACGTATCCAACTGGCCAAGAACTCTCCATTTGGTCCCATTTAGAAGCAAAATCACTATACATCACCTGCACCTCACGCCAGTAGAAAATATGCATCTCTAACTGTGGTAGAAACCATCAGGAACTATACGAATCCCATTTTTACAACACCAAACCGTCAAGACTGAATCCTTATAACTCAACCAAGCTATGCAGGTCACCAAAACCCAAGAGCATTGCTAAGAAACACCTGTAAAAACTCATTACCTCATGAACACCCAAAGAACTAATTGTATCCCTTACCATGCCGATCCGACCTACTACCAAGTTGTCCTATTTATCCAAGTTCCTTCTGACTTACCTGCGAATTGGTACTTCTCCTCACCTTAATACCGCAATTCTCAGCCCAGACACACCACACGAGACTCAAGCATAAGACCATACCGTCTGAGGCTCATAAGTCGCTGAATACTCTCTCAACTACCCCCAAAAGTACCACATTCAAAATACTTACCCTGAAGAGACTTCTTGTGAATGTAAAGTCATTACCTTCACCTTCCGGATACTGATATGTAGAATCCATGATAATGTAGAAATGCCACAAGTCTTGACACCCTACAACATAAATCTCAGTTCTAGCCTAAAACACACCTTGAAGATTTCCAATTGCTATATATAACCTTGAATCCATCAGAACCATTCTCGAGAGTCATCCACTATACTCAAATCTCAATTAGACTGATCCAACGGACCGAACGACCTATGCTCCATGAGCACTCCAACACCCCAGTAAGTGACCCCACCTTAATGCAACCAAATAAATTTCTGCCCTATGCACATTACATCCTTCACCTATAACAACTCAAGGCATTCCATGATTCTTATACACCCATAAAGAATAACACAACCCTTATCCAAAAAATTTCTTCATTCGAGTCATTCTCGATCTCATCCCGTGCAGGTCATAACTGATTCACCAGTATACCTCGACCCGAACCCAACACATCACATAATCGTGCAACCAACTTATCCTTAGCAGGACTCTCCCACTTGTCTCAAAGACAGATCAAAATAAAAAGTAACTCATTAAGACCAAACGCTAACACCACCGTCATACCACAATGAGATTCAACTAAATCCTTCATAAGCTCATATCTAACTCAAACAATTTAACATCCCAAATCATCTCCATCCTTGCATTCACCATTGCAATAGCCGTGCCAACTCACATAAGTGATCTAAACTAAAATTGCAACATATATCAATTACTGGTAAAAGAGACCTTGCCACAAAACAACATAAGGATCATACAACCTCAGGACACCCCGCGGGAAATATCCCCGCCTGCTTAGCCTCAAATTGATATCACTCTACACACTTCCGAAGATCATAGCTATTAAGCAATCTCTTTACCCTCCTACATCAGAAAAAACCAATGCCTACCCTCGAGCAATCAAAATTAACCATATAAGAATCTGAAGCTGATGGCAGAAATAACACTGGAGCTGCGGTCAAATAAAACTTGAGCTTCTGGAAGCTCTCTCCACACTCGTCTGACCACCTGAATACCCTCACTGGACACCAAGTGCCCCAAGAATGCTACGGAACTGAGCCAAAATTCACATTTAGAGAACTTGCATACAGCTTCCCCTCCGTCAATCTCTATAATACCCTCCTCACTGCTGAGTATGCTCCTCCTGACTACGTGAGTATGCCAGGATGCTATCAATGAATACAATAACGAAGGAGTATAACTACGGCTGGAATACATTGTTCATCAAATATATGAACGCTACTGGGGCATTGGTCAGCCCAAAGACATCACCAGGAACTCATAACCCAACAGAAAGATCCGCTTTGCTCCATAACTAAACAACATGAGAGGTCTCCCAATACACTTACAACTCGAAGCCATATGCCAAACCGGGAGAGAAATCAAACACTCAATAGTTCTTGCCACATTTCCAGCCAATCCTTTTGTCACAATCAAACAATCTGAACACATCTAACCATCAAATCACACTCACCACGTACTCATCTAGTCACCAAATCCCATCAATGAGAACACAAACGGACATATAAGTCCCCAAATGCACGGCCCCCACACTCGAAATCTCAGCACTAAATTCATAAACAGAACCCGGCCTCAAGCCCTCCATACTGGCCCATTGTCAACATGCTAAAATCACCTCTTGCACCTCACTCATGGAAATCACAATCCGTCGTTACACAGCTGATACCGACCACTTGCGTGCGCACTTGAATACATGAAAGGAATTTCAAGAGTTACGCTTTTTGGCCGAAGAAATGGATTCGCACGACAAGAATTCAAGAATGTTTGATTTTTCCTAAGGGTTCTGTAGCCTCTCGAAGATAAGTACAAACGTCTCAGTACCGATCCACAAGACTCTACTAAACCTGCTCATGACCGGTGAGTCCTATGTAACCTAGGCTCTGATACCAACTTGTCACGACTCCAAATCTAGACTAGTCGTGATGGCGCCTATCGTGGAACTAGGCCAGCCAAATCAAAACTCAAATCATAAATAATTTTTCATGTATATCATTACTAAACTGATAATCTATAAAGGTTTCGTATAATCATTTTAAAACAGATAAAGCCACACCGAATATTAAATACAACCCCACGATCCCGAAGTCACTAGTCATGAGCATCTACAAGAAATATACAACTCTGGACTCTATAATAATAAGAAGGAGAGAGCAGAGCTGCGAACGCGTGCAGCTAACTCGCAAAATCTCCGAGAAGTCTCTGGAACAGATACACAACTCACTCTGGCCTAGCACTTCGATCTGCGCACAAGGTGCAGGGAGTAATGTGAGTATGCCAACTCAGTAGTAATGAAAATAAATCAGGTCTGAGTAGTACGAAACACATACAGTCAAATCATCATTTCACAATAAGCACAGTCTTTCTTTCCAACAGTGTATATGTTAAATCATCACGCTTAAAAAGCCACCTTCAGTAAAAATCCTTTGAAAAGTGTAATTTCCAACAATTTCAGAAAAATGTCCAAGAAGTTTAGTGTGAAAATGAAGTAAATCATAAGTACCCACTCGGGCAAAAACATGAATAAGAAACTGCCCCTCGGGCGTAACATCACTCAGAATCAGCCCCTCGAGCATACCTCACAGTCACTCATAATCATCCCCTCGGGCAACCTCACAGTCACTCATACCTCCCAATCAATTATCACTCTTCACTCGGCACTCGCACTCAGTAGATACTTGCGCTCACTGGGGGTGTGTACAGAATTCGGAGGGGCTCCAACAGCCCAAGCGCTAATATCAAGCCATCTCGTGGCATAATCACTCAGGCCCTCGGTCTCTCACATATCATGAAAAATGTAACATGCTGCGGCGTATAGCCCGATCCCATAGCATCCTCATAACATAGGCCCTCGACCAGACTCAGTCAGAAACCTCTCAAAAAGCCACTCGGGATATCAGTAAAATAGGGTACTCGACCCAAAATATCATTTTATATCTCAAAATAGTGTAAATAAGACTGAGTTTCGAAACCAGTTATACATAATGTGGATGAGTGTAAAGCATAAGTCAACACAGTGAGGAATAGCAGTAAAATCCCCCAAGGGGGTCTAAACAGGTCGGCACAAGGCCCTAAACATTGCTTACAACCCAAATATAACAATAGTCTAAAAACACGATTTAACATATGATTTAAAAGTAAATACGCAACTCAATAGTTGCCACGAGAAGGACCAAGTCCAAATCCCCAGTCAGTGCACGCCACACACTCGTCATCCAGCATGTGCGCCACTCCAAAAATAGGGAGAAAATACGAAATCCGGGGTTTCATACCCTCAGGACAAGATTTATAGTCATTACTTACCTCAAACCGGCCCAAATATTAATCCACGATGCTCTTGCCTCTCGAATCGGCTCCCGATTGCTCTGAATCTAATCAAAACCAGATCAATATCATCAATACACGCTGAAGGAACAAAGCCCACTCGAAAATTATCAAATTTAACAAAAATTCCCGAAATTGGCCAAACCTGACCTCCGGGCCCACGTCTCGGAAGTCGATAAAATTTACACCACAAGAATCCTCATCCTCCCACGAGTCTATACATACCAAGAACACTGAAATCGGAGTCCAAATGACCCCTCAAATTCCCATTTTAAGGTTTGTTAACTCACAAGCCTAATTACCTATTTTTAGCACTGATTTTCCCCAATTTTCACCACTAATCAGACCTTTAATCACATATAAACGAGTTTTAAGTCCAAAAACCTTACCTCAATGAATAACTGTCGATTTCCCTCTTCAAAAACCCTTCAAAAGCTTCAAACTCGTACGGAAATGGTGAAAGAAAGACCAAAATTCGCGAAGGAACCTTTTTATATGGTCTACCCAGGGATTTCCGCACATTCGGCCTAAATCTCGCACCTACGGACCCGTACCTACGGTCATAGGTGCGCACTTGCGAGAAAACACTTAAAATCGATTTTCCGCACCTGCGACACTGCAGGTGCGGCCCCACGCCCGCATCTGCGACCTTCACTGATCCAACCAATTTCCGCATCTGTAGAGTCTTTTCCGCTTCTGCGGGCCCGCACTTGCGGTCCCCTATCCGCAGGTGAGGTCACACTAGTATCAGCAGCATCAGCTGCTATTTTCCAACTCGAAATCCTCTGATGGCTATTCGAAGTCATCCCAAGCCCCTCGGGACCCCAACCAAAAATACCAACAAGTCCCATAACCTCATTCAGACTTAGTCGAGACCTCGAAACACCAAAACAACGCAAAAATACCAAAAATCACATCAAATTCAAGCCTATGAACTTTGAAATCTCTAAATTTAACCAAGGATGCAAAAACCAACCAAAACACATATTGACCTGAAAATTTTCACACATATCCAAAATGACATTACGAACCTGCTCCACCTTCCGGAATTCCATTCCGACCCCGATAGCCTATTTTCCACTGCCGACTGGAAATCGCCAAAACTAACTTTCGTCAATTCAAGCCTAATTCTACACCGGACCTCAAAATTACATTCCGAACACACTCCTAAGTCCCAAATCACCTACCGAAGCTAACCGAGTCATAAAATCCGCATTCCGGGGTCGTTTACCGGTAAGTCAACTTCCAATTGAATTTTTTGACTATTGAACCAAGTTAAGAGACTAAGTGTCTCATTTCTCTCCAAAAATCGCTACGAACCTGAGCCAACCAATCTATCACAACATAATAAAGTTGAACCACATATAATGAAGCATAAATGGGGGAAACGGGGATATTACTCTCGGAATGACTGGCCGGGTCGTTTCACAAAACTAAAATCCTTACGCTCTCACGAGTTCATGCATACCAAATACATCAAAATCGGACCCCGAATGGCCCCTCAAATCCCCAACTTATACTCTCCAATTACAAGCCCTAATCTCTCAAATTTATCCACTAAAACATGATTAAACAATGGAATATTGCCATAAACACAAGATACAAGGTCCAAGTAGCTCACTTCACTAAATACACTTAATTCCCCCTTGAAATCCCAGCTCTATGTTCAAAAATCTGTAAACAATGGTGAATAAATGAGTGAAAATTCGCGAAGGCAACCTTATATAGGTTCTACCCAGCACTCTCGCACCTGCGACTCCATAATACGCACATGTGGTGCCGCATGTGCGAGCAAACGTCTGCACCTATGCTCCCAGACCAGGCTCCCTAATTCCGTATTTGCGCAAGGTAGTCTGCACCTGACTTTGCACCTGCGGCTCCCCGTCCGCCGGTGCAGCCACCCCAGAAGGCATGCACCAACAGCCAATTTGCTGCATTTTTTCCAACTTCCAACCTTCCAAAAATCATCTGAAATCAATCACGAGCCCCTCGAGGCCTCAACCAAAAGTAAAAACAAGTCATAAATCAATATTCCAACTTAGTCGAACCCTCGAAACAATCAAAATAAAATCAAAACACCAAATCAAATCCAAAATTCAACCCTAAGGATTTCTAAACTTCTCAAATTCGCAAACGATGTTGAAACCATCTAAACCACGTCCGAATGACCTGAAATTTTGCACAAATATCCCAAATGACAATACGAACCTGTTCCAACTTTCAGAATTTCATTCCGATCCCGATAGATAATTTTCCACTACCGACAGGAAATCGCCAAAAATCCAATTTTGCCAATTCAAGCCTAATTCTACTCCAGACCTCCGAATGACATTCTACACACACTACTAAGCCCCAAATCACCTAGTGAAGCTATCCGAAGCACAAAAACCACATTCCAAGATCATTTACCTATAAGTCAACTTCCGGTTGCCTTTTCAAACTAAATCACCAACTTAAAAGACTAAGTGTCTCATTTCTCTCCACAACCACTCCAAACTCAAACCAATCAACCTAATGCAACACAAAAGAGCTGAACCATACAAGAATAAAGCAGAAATGAGGGATACAGGCTAAACTCACGGAACGACCGGCGGGTCGTTACACATATGAACCTACTTCATGGGATCTCCAATCACAAAGGTTGGGTTACCATGTCTATTGACAACATATCGGCCTTAACCCCATCTCTTTTGAGGTTTGAAGAATTATTTTTCTTCCCATAAGTTTAGTCAAAGGATTGTCCAAATTTATCTCTGACTTCACATAATCAATGGAAATTATTCCATCTCTCAACAGTTGTTTTATGACATCATGTCTCAATTTCATGTGTCTACTTTTACAATTATAAGATTTATTTGTTGCTAGCTATTGTCGCTTGGCAATCACAATGTATTGAAATAGGAGGCAATACATCCTTTATTAAAGGGATATTAGCTAAGAAGTTTCTTAGCCACTCAGCCTCAGAACCAGCTAACTCCAGAGCTACAAACTCTGATTCCATAGTCAATCTAGCATTGATCGTCTGTTTAGCTGATTTCCATGATATTGCACCACCACCAAGGGTGAATACATAACCACTAGTAGATTTTGTCTCATCTGAATCAGAGATCCAGTTTGCATCATTGTACCCTTCTAATGTAGAAGGAAATCCACTAAATAGGATACCATAATTCATGGTTCCTCTCAAATATTTCATTAGTCTAGCTAATGTAGACCAATGCTCTCTGGTGGGATTATAAGTATATCTACTCAGTCTACACACTGCATAGGCTATATCAGGCCTTGTAAAATTCATTAAATGCATCAAACTCCCAATAATCTGCGCATATTTAGACTGAGCAACTGGGTCACCATTATTCTTTTTCAACTGAGAGTTAGCATCAAAAGGAGTGCTCACTGGTGTGACATTACAATATTCAAACTTCTTAAGATGTCTCTCAACATAATGTTCGTGTGACAACATTATTCCTTCTTCACTCCTTATAACTTTAACTCCCAATATTGTATTTACTTCACCCAGATCTTTCATATCAAAATTAGCAGAGAGAAATAATTTAGTACTTTGCACAATATTTACACTTGTACCAAACATAAGCATGTCATCAACATAAAAGCATATTATCACATAATCACTGTCTAACACTTTAATATAAACACATTTATCCACCTCCACTGAAGAAAAATCATCTCTCAGTAAGACTTGTTCAAATTTTTCATACCATTGCTTAGGAGCTTGTTTAAGGCCATAAAGAGATTTAATTAATTTACAAACTTTATTTTCTTGTCCTGGAATGACACAACCTTTAGGTTGAATTATATAAATTTCTTCTTCTAAATCACCACTTAAAAAAGTTGTTTTGACATCCATTTGATGGATAAAAAACTTATGGATAGAAGCTAAGGCAATTAATACTCGAATAGAAGAAATTCTAGTTACCAATGCAAATGTATCAAAATAATCTATATTTTATTTTTGAGAAAATCATTTTGCTACTAACCGTGCTTTATATTTATCTAAAGATCCATCGGGATTAAATTTCCTTTTGAAGATCCATTTACAACCAATAGGCTTTGCACCAGGAGGTAAATCAGTTATTAATCCCAGTGACTGCATTTTCTTTATATACGCGACATTAACATGTCCTAATCTAGCATGCCATAAAGAAATAGACTCGACCATATAAGCAAAAGCAGATGCATTTCCATTAATAACATCAGAACTATTAAGTACAAAGAGTCCTTTGTTACAATAGCCATTTCCCACAAACACATTATATTTGGTCATTATGATCTTATCAGATTCAAATGACACTTTCACTCCTGCTCTTCCCAATAAGGATATAGAGATCAAGTTTTCCCTCATAGCAGGAACATGAAGTACATCAACAAGGGCTAAAGTTTTTTCCGAAGTGAGTTTAGGAGAACTTTACCCTTACCCAAGACTTTGGTAGTACTTGAGTCTCCAAGGTAGATTTCTTCTCTATCATCCTTTATAGGAGTATGAGAGGAAATGCTTGTCGATTTGCACAAATGTGCCGAGTAGCCCCAGAGTCTATCACCCATTCTTTTGCATGTGCTATAATGTTTGCTTGAGAAATGACAGCTGCAATAATATCACCTCCTTCAGCTAAGTTAGCCTTACGAGTATTAGTTTTTCCTTTGTCATTTCCTGCTCTGTACTTGCACTGTGAGGCATGATGGCCTGGTTTTCCACAAACAAAACATGACCCTTTTTTTATTTTAAGGTTAGGATTTTTAGGCTTGTAACCTTGAGACTTATTCTCATATCTTTTGCGGTTGTTGTTGTTGCTTTGCACTAATTTTGCTTTAAGAGATGTCATCCTAGCTTTGACAGATTCTTTTCTGTTGGAATCTTCAATTAGGTTGTGGGTCACAATTTCCTCAATAGTGAAATGTTTCTGTTTGTGCTTTAAGTTATTTTTTTAATCACTCCATGAGTCAGGCAGCTTCTCAACTATCGCTCCAGCAGCAAACTTTTCTGGTAAATACATCCCCTCGGCCTTCAAGTCTTCTAACAATTTTTGAAATTCGTTGATTTGTACGTTCATCTCTTTATCATATCTCATCTGCCACTAATAAATTTTTCCTACTTCAATTTTTTGTTTTGTAGAATCTTCAACAGTGATTTTTTTAATTAAGGCTTCCTATATAACTTTTGCTTCTTTATGGCTACAATACACGTTAAATAGTTCATTAGAAAAAGTTTGCAATATGGTATGACGACATACTTTGTTGGTGTGTTGCCGTGATTCCACTATTTTATTATCAGTGTCTGGACATGAAAGCAGAGAGAAAATACATTCTTGCCAATGCTTGAAATTTTCATTGGCGAAAATTTCGATATTCGACACATCTGGAAATGGCCTGGCATATGATAGTGCAATTGGAACTAGGGCAGCGGAGGTAGCGCCAATATTGATAGTATCAGTAGTATTTTTAGCATCAGAGTTATTTGCCGTAGTTTATTAGATTGTAGTAATTGAGAGCAATAATTTCAAAAATAACACTGCAATATTAATATAAGTACACTGATTGACTTGAGTCGTGTTGCGCACTGTCCTAAGAAACTATTTCAGCAGTGTGAAATGCCTCTCCAGGATTAAACAAGCCTACCTCTATTTGAGAGGATACAAAAATCAGCAAAATATTAAATTACAAACTCAGCTATTTAAAATAGGGAACAAAGGAAGTAGACTACAAAAGTTTAAGGAGGAAAGGAAAAGAAGCTGAAGAAGAACGAAAGAGGAAAAGGATAAAAAATACTGATGATTTATGGCCATTTTGAAGGCCTACTTATAGCCTTTGAGTAGAGCTTAGAGCATGACAAGCGTGTACCACTTTTTGGAAATGTCACAACACTCATCCATGACTGCTTCTTTACAGTTTGATGGAGAGTTGAATGTTGATGTGAATGAATTTCAGACTAACCTGGTGTTGTGATATACCTAAGAAAGAACAGAAAGGGAAAATTTGCAGAATTTTAAGTAAGAAGTTTAAATAAGATTTTTCATTCTTCAATGGATCTTTACAAAGATGCTGCTTGGCTAAATAAGGCAAGGGTCCTACAACTATGACCACCTAGAAAACCAATGAGAAATGAACAAAGGTGGTACTATGCTAACGGATACAAAGGGATAAGAATAGACACGTGTCTTTCCAAGATAAAAGCTATACTACTTGGATGAAACTCTAAACAAATAAGACTCAAGGGACTTAAGTGCTAATATACTAAACTATTTTGTAACTTAGCCTCTTTTCCAATCAGTCACCAAGTTTCCCAATTTAATTTTCTGAAACATCTCGTTCCCCAACATCCCACCTTCCTTTGAGAACCTTGATCTTCAAGATTGAAATTTAGGGAATTGGGAAATGATAAAGGAATAATCCTCCCAAGTTGCATCCTCTAGAGCCAGATTTGCCCATTGCACCAAGATTTGAGTAACAGATTGATTGTTCCTCTTCACTATTCTCCGGTTAAGTATAGCCACTGGTTCTGCCACTAACTGACCTTCAGGTGTGCTCAAAGGTGGTTTCTTTATGGAAAAATCTTTTGGACCCAATTTCTTCTTCAGTTGAGAAACGTGAAAAACTGGGTGGATCCGAGACTAGACGGGTAATTGGAGCTCATATGTCACAGAGCTAATCTTTTTGATAATTGGATAAGGACCAAAAAACTTGGAGGACATCTTTAGGTTCTTCCTTATAGCCACTGAAGATTGGCTATAATGCTGTAATTTTATGAAGACTAAATCGCCTACTTCAAAGGTGCGCTCACTTCTTTTCCTATCAGCGTATTTCTTCATTCGTGCCTGAGCCTTAATCAGATTTTCCTTCAGCTGTTTGCTTACTATTTGTCATTCTTTCAGCAATTGATCTACTGATTCAACCTTGGATTGTACAATCAACTCGAAGGTTGGCTAGGGTGGATCATACTCGTATGGAGCCTTGAAAGGATTCATATTGATTTAGTACTGATAACTCGTGTTGTACCAAAATTCCACCAGAGATAACCATTTTCCCCATTCCTTAGGCCTTTTCCCGGTCATGTATCGGAGGTAAGACTCCAAACATTGATTCAACCTTTCTGTCTGACCGTCAATTGGGGATGATATGACGAGCTCAATTTCAACTGAACTTGTAGGTTTTTGAAACGTTCTTGCCAAAATAGGCTCACAAATATTGGGTCTCTATCAGAAACAATTGATGATGGAACTCCGTGTAATTTGCAGACATGATCAAGGAATAATTGAGCAATTTGTAGCATTATACGGATGAGCTAATGCAATGAAATGCGCATATTTTATAAACCTATCAATCACCAAATGAATAACTTCCTTTTCTTGTGATTTAGGCAATCCCTCAATGAAATCCATGGAAATGGGTTCCCAAGCTCTTTCCGGAATAGGTAAAGGGTGTAGCAATCCAGGGTAGGCTACACTCTCATCTTTGTTCCTTTCCAAGATTTCACATTCTTGTACCATTATTTTCATATCTTTAATCATCCTTGGCCAGTAAAAAAGTGCCTTAAGTCTTTGATATGTGGCATGAATTCCAGAGTGCGCTCCCCATGAGGTTGAATGCATATCATGAATCAATTTTGCCCTGAGGCCTAACTGTTTTTCCACCCATAATTTTCCTTGGAACCTTAGCAATCCTGACTGTAGTGACACATCTTGTACTCCCTGGGAGTCTAAGCTGGGCTTTGTGAATAGTTCTTGAGCCTCTTGATCACCTTCATATCTTTCTATCACTTCTTGTACCCATTTGGGTTGAATTAAACTTAGGCCCAAACACAAAGCTTCCGCTTCTTGGCTAAACCATTTGGTTTCCTCTTCCCTTCGAGACAACGCATCTGCTACTAAATTTTCTTTCCCTTGCCTGTAGTGTATCTCATAGCTTAGGCCAATCAATTTTGTCACTCCTTTGTGTTGTAATGATGTAGTGATGCATGATCTTTGAGGAATTTTAAACTAAAATGGTCAGTCTGAATGATAAAGTGACTGGGTTGAAGATAATATCTCCATTTTTCAACTTCTAAAAGAAGGGCAATTAATTCCTTCTCATATGTTTAAAGTCCCAGGTGTTTTTGACACAAAGCCTGACTCATGAAAGCAATTGGCTTGTCGTTTTGAGACAGAACAACTCCTACTCCAGACCACTAGCATCTACTTCGACCACAAATGGTGACTTAAAGTCGGGTAATGCTAAAACCGGTGCTTGGGTCATAGCTAACTTCAAAGCCTCAAACGCATGTGTTGCTCCCTCATTCCACACAAAACCCACTTTCTTTAGTAACATGGTTAATGGTTTACTGATTACTTCATAGTTTTGAATAAACTTGCGGTAATAACCCGTTAATCCCAAAAAACCTCGCAGCCCCTTGATGCAATTGGGCTTAGGCCAATTCACCATGGCCTCTATTTTTGCACTGTCAGTTATGACCCCATCCTTTGTGATGACATGGCCCAAGTATTCCACTCGAGTTTGGAAAAAATAGCATTTTGGCAAACAACTGATGTGTAGCTAACAGTCCAAAAACCACTCCTAGATGGTCCAAGTGCTCTTTGAACGACGCACTATAAACCAAAATATCATCAAAGAAAATGAAAACGAACATCCTTAGGTGAGGCCCAAAAATTTGTTGCATGAGTGCTTGAAAGGTTGCCGGGGAATTTGTTAGCCCAAACGGCATCACAATAAATTCCCACAGCCCATGATGAGTTTTGAATGCAGTCTTGTGTTCATGACCATCTTTCATGTGTATCTGATGGTAACCTGAACGTAGGTCCAACTTAGAAAAATAATGAGCGCCATTAAGCTCATCAAGTAAATCCTCTACCACTTGAATGGGATACTTGTTTTTAATGGTAATGTCGTTGAGCCTCCGATAATCTACACATAATCTCCATGTTGAATCTTTCTTCTTGACAAGAATCACAGGTGAACAAAAAGGAGAAGTATTGGTAGTTACTATTTTTTCCTCCAACATTTCTTGGATGATTCTCTCAATGACACCTTTCTACTCATGTGAATACCTCTAAGGCCTCTGATTAACGGGCTTTGAACCTGGAACTAACTCAATAGCATGGTCACACGATCGAGCCGGAGGTAATGTAGTAGGCTCATTAAAAACATCAGCAAAGTTAGACAAAGTGTCTTTCACTTGAGCTGGAACCAACTCTTCATTTGGTTCTACTTATTCCAAGTAACATGTTTGAGCCACCCTGTTACAATCAGCTCTGTTAAGCAACCCATAAACTAACCTTGAATCCATTTTAGCTATGGATTGTGAATCTGGATATCCAACCAATGTCACCATTCGGCTACCTTTCATGAAAGACACACTATTGAGTCTTAGTACTTATAACCATGGGTGCTATCATGTCGATCCAACCCATTCCTAACACGATATCACAACCTCCAACCTTCATTAATCGTAAATCAAATTTGAAGAATTCACCTTGCATTTTCCAGATTACGTTGGGGAAAAAAATTTTACTCTACATAATCCCTCCATTGGCTACCCTATCCTTCATGGGCCTAACAATTAAATGCATGACTAGTTTAAATTTTTCTGCCAGTTGGGGGTCCAAAAAACTATGTGTTGCCCTCGAGTCAACCAACACAATTATGGGTTCATTTTTGAGTATTCCTGGAATCTTAATGGTGTTTGGGCCTCTATCCGGGCCGTCCAACATGTTAATTCAAGCTTTTTCTTCTTCGAATTCCTCCATTGCATTTACCACAGCCTTTTCATTATTTACTTCAGATTTTTATTCCTCCGTTACTCCAAAACTTTCCCCTTCCTCAAATATTGTTGTTGCTTCAGTACCCTTATAGAATTAAGGGCTTTCACCTTGCATTGATGCCCAGGAAAATATTTGTCATGACACTTATAAAACAACTTCCTTTCACGTAATGTTTCCAAGGAGGGGTTATTTTGTGAGGTTGCTGGATTACGGGTTACAATGGGTGGTATGTTTTTTGGACTTGGGCCAATGATTGCTTTGGGGCTTGGGGGAAAAGTTATTTTGGGCTGAGTGATGGAAATCTTTGGTGGTTGAATATTTTTGTAGATGGCTGCCACGGTCTTTTCATGTAATTTGGCCACTTCTAAAGCATCTATCATTGTCTGAGGATTAGACGCTCTTACCATAGACTCCACATCAGGTTTCAATCCTCCAATAAAATAATACACAAAATAGGCTTCATTAAAGGTAGGATTAATTAATAACAAGTAAAAGCGTAGGTCTTCAAACTTGTTAAAATAGATTTCAACATCAGTCCATTGTTGTAGCTTATTAAATTCAACCACAATGTCCCAGGGTCTAATGTTACCATACCTTTGGCAAACATCCAAACAAAAAGTTTCCCATGTTATGACCCCCCCTCCCATGTTCCATCATATGAACATCAAACCATGTATCTATCTTTTCTTTGACATGGAAAGCCACATAGCTCATTTTTTCAGTAGCCTCAATTTGATACAGTTCAAATTACTTCTCACATCGTCTTATCCAACCTCGCGGGTTGTCACACTCAAAATCTGGAAAACTTAGCTTAACTTTAAATTTGGGTAGTGGGCTGTAAATTATGTTGACTATTGGGTTGTACCAATGAACTACTCATAATGGCCTGATACGCTAGAGGTGGTAGGAAGGTAGCGGTGACGGGTATTTGGGTTGAGGTGGAGTTAACTTGAGTGGTATTCATCCAAATACTTGTGTTAAAAACAGGGTTAGCCAAAGAAATTGGTATAGATGAAAAACTGGTAGTTCTTGATGGTTGAGTGAGTGAAAGTGGTGCTGGAGGGTACAAGGAAATGCTTGAACTGTAAGATGTTGGAGGCCTAAATTGTGTAATGGGTACCGTGGCATAAACCATAGAATTGAAGGGAGCAGCAGCTAGAGACAAATTCCTTCCCATTTGTGAAAAATTTGGTGTCACCGGTGAAAGAGAGGGTCTGCGCATACCAATTACTGAAGCTTATCCTTTTTCTATTGTTGAATCACCTATGACCAAAGTTGCAACGGATCTCCCTGAAGCTATTGATTCTGATCTTTGTTCTATCTCTAGATGACCCAACAAAGTGTCAAGTCTACGATTGTTCTCTACTTGTCTTTGTGTGGTCCACGTCATGGAAAAAGTACATGGCTTGTTGCCTGATGTATCGAGGGGATGTGGTGCCCAAGGACGTGAATGTTGATGTATACATTATTAAAACCAACTGCAGCATTCAGTTTGTTGATTGGTGTCCCACATGCTCCAACTGTTGTTCCCTGAGGTGATTTGGCCAAGGTACAGAGAGCAGTGTGTATGATATCCAATTCCACCAGTGTTGCAGAGGTTTTCTCAAGAATCGACTACAAGTTCGATCTAATGTATGCTAAGAGAGCCTTTGTTCATTGGTATGTTGGTGAAGGCATGGAGGAAGGTGAATTTTCTGAAGCACGTGAGGATCTTGGTGCACTTGAGAAAGATCATGAGGAGGTGGGTGCCGAGTATGGGTAGAGTGAAGAGGTTAGTGAAGGAGAAGAGTACTGATTGAGAGGAGAGAGTATGTGTGATTGATCATTAGCAGTTTTTTATTGTCTTTTTTTTATTTCAGTATATATGTTGATTTAGCACTGTCACGGTATTTTTGAAAGGATATCTTAACTCCGTACATGTACTTTATCACTGCTAAAACATTTCATGGTTTAATATATGGCATCTTTTGAATTATTTTATACGTGGAGATTGAAAATATTTAGAAAAAATGGATTGGCGTACAATCTTTATCCAATTATCAGCCCCTGTAAGACCACGGAAAATTTTGCTAAGCAATATAGGATTCGGGGTGCCAGGTAGACTAATTAAATATTTTATGTGTTTTAAATATGATGTAAATGAATGGGATGTGGTGAATAAGTGTATGAGTCATATGATAAGTACGGAAGGGTCCAAGGAGAGGCCTAGGTCCAAGCCAAGTGGGAAAATTTCATAATAGGCTAAAATTCCAAAGGTATTTGCACTAGTACATACTTTGAACGAGCATATCTAATTATATATAAGGTATTATGTGATTAATAACCTACAAAATGAAAGGTCTTTGAGTCTAGTTTCCAACGCTTCAAACCGTTAGTCATTTGGACATTCCTACGCAAAGTTATGATCCAATTACCAAAGGCTGGAAAAATGCGATCCTGTGTCAAATCTGCAATCGCGTTTCATGTCGCATGTTGACTCTGCGATCGCAGATCAGGTCGCAGACTGGGCCAGTGTTGCCCAATTTTGGTTGCGGCCCGCATGTTTGTTGGGCGGTCCATTCTGCGATCGCAGACCCTGTTCCGGAGGTTTATTTTTCCTATTTTTATAACCCGACTCCATTTTTATAAATAGGTTTAGGGGCTTCATTTGGGGTCATTTTCTACTAATTATAGAGAGAGATGAGAGCATATAGAGAGACAAAGAAGGGGTCTAACTTCATAATCATCCAAATCTTGCTCAAGTCTTCAAGAATCAAGGAAGAGAACCATAGATTGTCCTCCATCCGGGTAAGTCCTACTTCCAAAATTTCATGCAAAAGGTTAATGGTTCAAATATGTGGTGGGGGTTAGAAATAGGCCATGCATGTGGGACTAAGTTGTAGTATGTGTTATTAAAGAACTAACTTGGGTAGTTCATGTTAAAAATTGGGTGAAGGAATAAGAGATTGCCATTTCTAAACCTTGTAGTCTACTTCACATGTTAGGTGTTTGATGAAATTCCTAAGAGAGTTATACCATGGGTAATCTTCCTACTTATTAATCGATTTCCGCTATCTCCTTATAGATTGTTATGGCTAAAGGTGTTGGTGTATTGTATAAACCTAAGGAAAAGCTATTTGAGGTATGTATGGCTAACTTTAATCTTCGTAGAGTCGCCTTGTGGGTGTTCAAACATTCGGTATGATTTTCTTGCTGAGTATATGTGAATTGATTGCCCGATTTTGTTGAGGTGTGAGATTGATTCTCTGATTGTCCTAGTTGATTGACATACTACCGTGTTATATGAGATTGTGAAAAGTGTTTTGATGTGCCTATCTTATTATGTGTAAAGCTCGTAAATGCTCAAGGTTATCGATATGAAAGTATGTGTTAATGAATGAAAGAAGGCTAATGTGCCCAGGTGTGGGAATGTATATAATGGCTAAAAACCGTGCGTGGTAAGTAATGAAAAAGGGTATTGTGAAATGATGTGAATGATTTGAACAATTATGGCAATGCCTTGTATATGAATTACTACTTGGGGAGAATTATTGTGCCTTGGGTCCAAATATAATTCCTTGAAATGATAATTCTTGTGATGTAATTGTTTGTGGTTGCTGTTATGAAATATGATTGTCAGGTGGGATCGGGTTGTGCGTCACAACACGAAGTAATAAGGTTGATGGGTTGTGGTGATAAGGGTGGTCGAGGTAATTGTAAGGTATAGCCGGGGCCTTGTTGCCGGAAAGTATTGTATAAACTCCTAGTACTCTTAGAGGCTCCGTAGACACTATGTGGGTGTATATATATATTTTGGGCAGTGGTTGTATTTGCTCGTAATTGTGGTCCGTTTTGGGAAGTGTTGTATCTATTATGTATGTTTTGGTAAATCTAGTATAATAATGTAAAATGAGAAAAATTGGATTTATTGTGGTAATGACACACTTTTAAGCTTATCTCGCTGTTTCACATGAATAATGTATGCTATAAACACGGGGAAATGCATTGGGTAGGAAAGGAAAATCTGGTTTGCTTGACCGGGTTCATTCGGTTAGGCGCCGGTGTCGTCCTTCGATTTTGGGGCGTGACAAACTTGGTATCAGAGCCTAAGGTTTTAAAGTGTCCTAGGATGTCCCAGAGCCGTGTCTAGTAGAGCCCTTCTTATCGGTGTGTTGTCCGCCACATCTATAATTAAGGGGCTACATGGACATTTAGGAATTTCACCCTTCTTTGATACTCCAATCGTGCGATAGAGCTCAAGTTAGGGAGTTAGTTTTCTCTCCAAACCTTACTCTCAGAATGAGTAATTGTGATACCATAATCCGCGTGTTTGAAGCCATGAGGAGGGATTGATCCCACCATTGAGTCCGAAGGGATTTCCCAACAGCTTGTTAGGAGAACGTATTGAGTTGTGGAGGGGTTGGTAGACCCTATCTCTTAGAGGGGAGTGCCCTTGTCCCTATTGATGTCACTGCACCACCAAACCCTATAGTATATCGGTATGGCACCAACGTACTCTTGATTGTATATGTACTTCCATATTGAAGAACTTTCATAGGCATGGTCTTAATAAATGTTGAGTCACAGACCATCGCATGCACCTGCTCTTTGAACAAAATCCAATATTTCTTGAAGTTCACTATACCGCAAAGTTTCTTATATGCAATCTTTTGTGATATCAAGCTCTATAATCATGTCCTTGAATTTAGTTGTAGCTATAGAATTACCATTTCCAACACGCCTTTCTAAACTCTAGCAAGGGACTATACCCGAAGAATTTCTCATGGAATGAAGGGATGAACCATTATCGTATTTTCGCAAAAAATAAAAAGATATCTTTTTTTGACCCTTTTTCTTCGGGTTTCTGCTTTGATCTGAATATTGATATGGGTCAATATATTGCTTGCTTCATCATCACCTATAGTATGGTAGTGCCCTCGCTCTATCTTTGTTGAGGCTTCCATTTTGGCCTAGTGGTCGGAATCGACTAAATTTTTATTTGCTTGGCGAGAATCTCCCTCTTCTCCGACAGGTTATTTTCTGAAATTTGTCTTCTCAATTACTTTTAAACATTATTAAATCTCCATCCAAGCTAGGGTCCGTCAAGCCTCCATGTATCTGGATCTTGCTACTTATTCTTGTTGCTCATCTTATTCTTGAATGTTGTTCTTCTTTTGGTTATAAAGAAGACGAGCATTTTTGCTCCTCCTTTGTATTGCATAATAATTGTTTAAGTGTCGTTATATGTTAATTTCTCCATGTTGCTACGAGTCCAACTGATTTAGATGTTTGTAGTGGCCCTCCTAAGCTATCAAGCTATTGAGTTTACTCCTAAAACCTCAAGTTCCCTTTTGTTAGTTCATCCGACATACCCGGCTTTCCCCTAAGTTGATGACCCATTTCTCGGTTCCAATTTCGAGGGTGGAAGAAAGAGCATAATTCTGTCCCTGGTATCTAGAAATACAATTTATTTTATTAATAATAATCCACCCAAATT
Source organism: Nicotiana knightiana (assembly GCA_005239525.1). Lineage (NCBI taxonomy): Eukaryota > Viridiplantae > Streptophyta > Magnoliopsida > Solanales > Solanaceae > Nicotiana > Nicotiana knightiana. The sequence goes on along the minus strand of ML376549.1, from coordinate 21,096 downwards.
CTTCACCAATTCTGCTGAATCTAGAAAATGGGATAGATGTAACAATACCTTTATTTTCTAGTTAACTAGTCTTCGGTCCTCTGGTATTACTAGGGTTTTCAGTATTCTGGCATAACTAAAGAAAGATATAGAATTATAGGTGGAAAGACAAGTCAATCCATCCTCTTACCTTAACTACGAGCCGGCTTCATTCACTATCGGTTATATTATCCCTTCTCAATCCCATCCCCTTAGAAGCACTATACTTAAAGGTTGAACTCTGAACCAGAAAGAGTAGCTCTAATTTTAAAATACTTCTAGATATATGGTCAATTGATTAATAAATGCCACAAATTACATGGGTTCCCACTTCAGTTCAAGTTCATCAAGGGTTGATAGCATGCCGCAATTTCTGAATCGTCTATGCCTGTGCTAATCTAACAATACTCTTCCCAATCGAACTCTCACCTTTTGGTTTTGGGTCAACCAAGAAGCAATACCCCTAGTAACACATTCATATGTCAAGCCTTTCTCTCGGCCAAGTCTTATAGCGTTTCCCAATTTTGTTGGTAATAACTAGTTGTGTAGAAGTGTGTTGCAGTGCTTCGTTGTGAAGTAGATTTGCTAAACATAATTGGATTTTAAAATTCTGGAGCTATGCATAATGTGACTATATGCGGAGATCTTCTTTCAAAAATTTAGCTTCGCGTAATCCCTTATATTATCACCTTTCCTAGTGGTCACAATGTAAAGGTCACTTCTATAAGCTCGCTCATTTTCTTTTCATTTGTCTTGCATCATGTGTTGTTTTACCCGTAATCTTCAATGTGATATTATCTCAATTTCTCAACTAGTTATCCAAATATATGATCTGATTTAATTAACCTCACTTTATGTACTCAACAAGCGCCCTGAGAGTGGGCAATTTTCCCCTTTACTATAGACTCTTAATGTCCTTAACTCTGTTTAATCTTGTTAATTCCGAGTGGTGCTCTTAGTTGTGCTGCCTTACTATCTATTTTCATCTGGTAACTCTCCTTGTGAATCTAATTTTATGTCTTATGGCATCGAGGGTCGGGGTATGCTTCTTTTGTTATGATAAAAAGATACTGCTCGCACTCCTTGTGAGATTTTCCCCTAAACAATCATCTACCTTCTCTGCTTGTCCATGTGACTAGGTAACTTGGGTTTCTCTTCTCCGATAAGTGCATCAAGACTTCTCACCCTTTCATAATTACTCATATGATCACTTCGAGGACTTATTCTACACTAGCTCGTAATGATTGTAAGTACTTTCTCGCCATTGTTGACAATTTTCTAGGGCTACGAGGGCTTGTCTCATGGGTTCCAAAAGTAATGGTTTTCCTTAAAAGCTCAAGCTTAAATTTCCATGATTTCAAACCAAAGTGTGTCCCCTTTTCAAAAGTCTTAAATCTGTCGGATTTGATGAGGTTATGTGGCTTCCTACTCACTCGGCTTCTAGGAGTATTGACAACGTCATTGTCATGTATGGGAAATTTTTCTACCTCTAGCATTCCACCACCTTAGGAAGGATTAGATTGTTCGAATTATCATAATCCCATAAGTAGATGACTTATTTTCCATCTTCATGCGCTTGTGGCGTAGAGTCCTTGTGTCGCTTATTGCTAGGAGTAGAATCAAATTCCACATATTTCATTTGCGGCATCAATCACACCCATGTTGCAAGAGTCCTACCATTTGAGCTCAACTATTTACCTTACACTCAGAGACACAATTGGTGTATCCTACTTGATCAGTTCTTTAAAAATCTCAAGTTCACATACATGGTATCCACCTTATCTAAGAATACTAGCTACCACTATGCTTCATTTAACTGATAATTTATGTAGTCACCTGGACTAGACCATGTCAGCATCATTAATAGAAATCCTTGTGTCTCTTAGCATATAACCTCATAAAATACTCTGCTCAACACATTAATGGATTCTTGAATAATTCCAGCCCAATCATGCACTCCGTTGCTCCTTACTGTATTTGGACTATTTGGTATTGAAGGTACAAACATGTCAAAGTCACCCTGTGACCACATATATTCAGTAGGTAATTTTATGGTCAATTTATTATACCACATCTTAGAGAAATCACGAAGGTCACCACAGGTTTAATTTGGGTGCTCGCATAGAGATTTAGGATTCAGGATGGTGAACCGATTATTCTCAAAATTTCCCCGGTAGATGTTATGTGAATTGATAATGAAGGGTACATAAGCGCATTTCCTCATTAGGTTGCACTAGGAGTATGATGTTCCCCGTAACTGTTCCTCATGTACTTTGTATTTTCATATGTTTATGTCTAAGAAGGTAGTGATAAAAGAAGGGTGTGAATTGATTTGATTGAACTATATGATCATGGTAATATCCTATATGATGCATTATTGGCAAGAATCATTGTGGCTTGACTTCATATGGATTGTTGATTGAAATGAAATTATATTCTTGTTGATGAACACCTTTGTGATTACATTAATGGCTGGTAGGGACTATTATGAACACATGATTGATTGGTTACTATGAAATGATATTCTTGATGGTATGATTCCATATGATGGAATTGCGGGTGGTTGTTGTTACCATGAATCATAATGTCCGGTGGAATGTAAATTGTACAGTGAGAATCATTAAAGATAAAGTTAATGGATAGTTAACTCATGCGAGGTGTCTAGTTGTCATCCTTGTTAGGTAAGTTTAGGGATTGGGATTGCGTGAATGTGTTATGGCAAAGCTTGTAAGACGAGGAGACCACCTTGAAGGCCGAAAGTGTCGTGGAAGGAAAATGTTTTCGCTTGGTTGTATATCAATTAGTTTTGACTTGAAAGATACCTTATTGGTGTTATGATCTAAAAATGTGCAATCCATGTTCAGGTGTCATTATGATAATGTAGTTCTTGTGATGCTGAGAATTAGTGTTATGGATAAATACATTGTGGTTATTTTTCGAGTTATTGATGAGCTTTTATTATGGTTTTGGGTGATTCTCTGACAAGTGGATAGGCCTAGTTACAAAAAAGATGCTGCCAAAATTTCTGAAAAATTTGGGAGTTAGTAAAAAATTTAGGGACTTTAGGTAGGATAGAAAAGAGACACGTGATGTTAGGTGTTTGGGTCAGGCTCTACCTCTCATTCGAGGACGAATGATCCTAAGTGGGGGAGAATGTAAGACCCTGGAAAATTTTGCTAAGCAATATAGGATTCGGGGTGCCAGCTAGACTAATTATAATATTTTATGTGCTTTAAATATGATGTAAATGAATGGTATGTGGTGAATAAGTATATGAGTCATATGATAGGTAAGGTAGGGTCCAAGGAGAGGCTTAGGTCCAAGCCAAGTGGGAAAATTTCATAATAGGCTAAAATTCCAAAGGTATTTGTACTAATACACACTTTGAACGAGCATATCTAATTATATATTAGGTATTATGTGATGAATAACCTATCAAACGAAATTTCTTTGAGTCTAGTTTCCAGCGCTTCAAACCGTTCATCATTTGGACATTCCTACGCAAAGTTATGATCAAATTACCAAAGACTGGAAAAATGCAATCTTGTGTCAAATCTTCAATCGCATTTCATGTCGCATGTTGACTCTACGATTCATTGCATCGTATTCATTGCATCAAAGGCGAAATGGCTTCCTGGCCACTTAAACTTGTATCAGTTTTAAAAGCCAATACATGAACTTGTGATTTTCCCATTGAACATTCCAACTTGATGCAATGAATACTAATAAACACTTGTGATGGTGCGTATTGTTCAATTGCTGCTGACATGTATTTAATTTAATATTTTATATGCCACATCATCCATTTATTCACATTTTGTTGACACTTGTATGTTCAAGGTCCCAATTTGTGGGCCCTATATTTTTCCAAAATTAATTTATTAAATTTCTATTTTTTCTTCTCTTTCCCTTCTTTTATTCTTCACCTCTTAGGCACAAACTGTAAAAACAAAAAATAAGCTCTGATAATGGAGACTATAAACATAAGCTCCAACATTGGAAATAAAGTTCAATTGATTTTCACCTATTTGGAAGAACCTTCACCGATCACTCCATTTTTTAGTACAACAATTACATCTTCTCCTTTAATGGTTGATAATCTATGTGCTACCACCACGGTCGTACGATTTACCATCACCCGGTCAAGTGCATCTTGAACTAACCTCTTTGATTCTGCATCCAATGCGCTTGTCGCCTCATCCAATAGTAGGGTTTTCGATTTTTTCACTATGGCCCTCGCTATTGCCACTTGTTGCTTTTGCCTACCTGACAACTATGTTCCTCACTCTCCCACTATCCATAACCCTATAATTCATATAGTTTCAAATGTAATTATTATAAGCTTGCCTAACGATGGATAACTAGGAAGTGGTGTAATTGTTTGGGTTGTGTTTTATGTTTTTCCAAAAGTGGCTATGCTCCAAAAGTAAAATATAAGGGCGAGGGCGAAAGCGGAGGTGGGAGTTTGGTAGAATAGAAGGGGGAGGGGGAAAGGGGAGGTGGGAGTTTGATAGGGAAGACTAGGGGAAAAGAGAAGGGAAAAAGGAAAAATCTCTTTTTTATTTATTTTTTCTTTTTTAATAAAAACAATAGTATCCACGCGCCTTTGTAGCGTGATTTGCACACAATTTAGCCATGTCAGCTAAGTTGCTTCCACATAGGTATAGTCAATGGTCAAATATGTTTATTAGTATTCATTGCATCAAGTTGGAGTGTTCAAATGGGAAAATCACAAGTTCATGTATCGGCTTTTAAAACTGATACAAGTTTAAGTGGCCAGGAAGCCATTTCGCCAAGTTAAAGTTTGATTCAATTTTGTTTTGGGGTCGGATTCTTAGTTTCGTTGTTCTTTTTCACGTTCCGAAAATTCGAGCGAGTCCATATCATGAATACAGACTTGCTAGTGCCTTCAGACACCCGAGGGGCTCGGGTGATTTTTGGATCCCTCGGAGCTAATTTCAAAACACCAGAAAATTTCAGGTCTGGTTTCCTTCTCCGCGTTCGCGAAAGGGTTACCGCGTTCGCGAAGAAGGAACTGGGCAGGGGTGGTGAATGCCCTGTGCGTTCGCACTAAAGGTATCGCGATCGCGATGGGTTGGGCTTCTGACCCAGTGCATTCGCACACCTCCCCCTCGTTCACATAGAGTCCGACCATTGGGCTAGCCCAGCTACCCCTTACCCTGTGCGTCCGCAGCCTCCTGCCACGTTCGCAAAGATCTAGCCCAACTAGCCTCCGCGTTCGCAGGGTCCCCTTCGCGTTCTCATAGAAGGCCCATGTGGGCCTGGTCACTTAAGGCATCGCGAACGCACTGCCGATGCTGCGTTCGTATAGAGGAAACCACTGGGCAGTGTGTTTTTATAGTAGGATTAATTCATTTTTACTCATCTTCCTCTTCTTCCTTGGGATGATTTTTATCATTCAAGAGGGGCAAACGACCTAGTTATTGAAGGTAAGTAAATTCTACCGTAGTATTAGTTTAATGCATGAATTACTAGTCAAATTAACTACCTAATTAGTGAAACTCAAGGAATTGGGTAGTAACCTAGGGCTTTCGAGAATTTAGAAAATTACCTGTGAATTGGCTATGAAATCATACAAAAATCACATATTAATGATCCTTAGGCTATGGGTAATTGATTCCTTCGAAATTTTCTAGAATCCGAGCGTGCGGGCCCAGTGGTGGATTTTGGGATTTCTTCAAGAATGATGAATTGACTAAATAAGTAGGAGGATCCCATGCTTTGATTATAATTTGATATATTTACGTAATATTTTATTAGTTTCGAGTCCTTGGGAGACGAGTTTGGAGTTTCGGGTACGTTCTTGGTCCGGGAAGTAGATTCGACACGAGATGAGTCTCCTTTCTAACCTCGTAAGAGGGAATTGTCCGCGTAGGTGATTTAAATGCTATTTGTGATGTTTGTGGGGGCTACATACGTACAAAGTGACGAGAGTCCGTACGTAGCGGCTATTATTATTATTATGTACGGGTAGTTAGGTCCACATCATGCTTTGTGTTCTTCCTCGTAATGAATTATATGTTATGAATTCATGTGATATGTAGCATTGGTTCCCTGAGATTTATGGAATTTGATAATTTGAAGGATTTGATTATGGAAAGTAATTCTTAAAAAGAATATTGTGTGTGCATGTGACCGCTTCGCAATTTACATTACGCAAGCGGAGTGTGATTTCCCCCACTCTCATGAGAGTGGGTCGTACGCCACGGTGAATTGAAAGATGCACTTATGGTTCGGGCCGTTCGACCCTCGGCAGTGCATAGATATGACTATTTTATGGAAAGGATGCACTTATGGTTCAGGTCATTCGACCCTCGGCAGTGCACATACATGATGATTTTTATGGCTCAGGCTGGCTGTCCTTATCCCGTATGCGCATGATAAATTGTTGTTGAATTTATGGATATTGATTTGACAGATATTTGGGGGAAGATAAAGTAGTAATTATTTATTTACATCCAGTATTCACTTTTATTTCGGTCCCTTATATATTTGTTACTTTACTATCTTTACATGCCTACCGTTTTCATCATATTCTTTGAAATTATAATCTTGGACCTTAGTGAGTGTCAAGTCGTCCTCTCGTCACTACTTCTTCGAGATTAGACGGGATACTCACTGGGTATATATTTATTTATGTACTCATACTACGCTTCTGTACTTAATTGTATAGGTTCTGAGGTTGGTGCACCTGGTTACCAGACCGCAGCTCGATTCTAATTATAGTTGCACCTGACTTCATAGTGAGCTACTTCTCCTGACGATCGTCGGCAGCACCATGGAGTTTCTTTTGCTTATTTCCCGTATATTTCTTTCAGACAGTGGAACTGTATATTATATCTTTTGTATATTCTGTTAGTATGCCCGTAGGACTTGTGACACTAGTTCCTGGCACACACGTGGTAGTTATTATGGATTACGAGTCTGTATATATATTGGCTCACGCCTTCTTATGATCACTTTTGATTAAAACTGGTTAATTATCCTTTTCGATTTATGTGTCAAACTTTAAAACTTAGTATATGTTGAAATGTTTAATCAAATAAGAAAGAACCCTTAGTAAATTGAGCGTTGGCTTGCCTGACCCCGCTGTTGGGCGCCATCACGACCTAAGTTAGGATTTTGGGTCGTGACAAGTTCAGCTTTTGCAGTCTTAGCTGTATAATGGGAACACAGTTTTGGACTCGGATTCTCTTTAAGTCGAATATATAAATTACATTTAATCAAATGTGATATACATAGAGGTTGTCGCACCAACTATAAATCACACTGGTGTTTCTCTCAAAATTGCTCTGGCTTATTCAGCCAAAATATCTTCTTAATATTCTTCTATATTTTCTTTTTGAAATGGCAAGGAGGACGAGTAGGGGTAGGCAAAATATTGAAATGAAGTATGTCGAGTCAAAAGAAGCACGTTATGTTACCTTCTCAAAAAGGAAAGCGAGCTTGTTTAGGAAAGCAGAGGAGTTTTCCACTGTGACAGGAGCAGACGTTGGTGTTCTTCTCTTTTGACCAAGTGGAAAACCGCGTTCTTATACCTCCACTAGTGTTGAAAAAATAACAGAAAAATTTCGTGAGTGGAAACAACAGAATGATGATGAGGGAAAATCAAGTGTCTTTCAAGCATTTGATGATCTCTGCAAAGATATACAAGACGAGAACGAGAATGGAAAGTCGGGAACTAAGTTATAAGGTCATGTACCCTGGCGCTGAAATACCTCCTGATAAATAAAGGTTGGAGAAGTTTGTAAAAATGAAGTTGCGGTTGGACAAAATTAATGAAGCAGTAAAAACTCACATTCGGGCCGAGCGACTCAAGTTTGATTTAAATGTAGTCCCTGAATACGAAGTGGGGAAAAGTTCGGGAACTCATCATTAATAAACGTGGCTGTAGAAATTGATGTCCTTGAATTTGATACTAGTGTTTGGAGGAGATTTTAATTATCAATTATCGAGTCTTTCATTTGGTCAATTGTTGTCTTTGTTATTGAGTCAGACATTTTTTATCTTTCAGTAATTAAATTATCTGAGGTTTTAGACCACTGAAAAAAAAGTTTAGGTATGAAACTATTATTGGTTTGTTGTTTTCTTTGTTACTGTTGGTCTGAGGTATTTTCATCATGCAAAATTCGATAAAATAAACTCTTCTCTTGTGCCAAACATGCCATGAAATTGTGTGCCATCTTTAATCTTCTATGATGTTTTGTGTTGTATAGATTGATAAACCTATTAAAAACCTTTTGTTGAACTAGTGATTACAATGTGAACTGGTCCAAAGAAATAACCTCTTCAGCTCATTGGTGTCTTTTCATGGTTTCATCTTCCTAGTGAATTTGGTGAATTTACACCTAAGTTTGCTATATGCGAGATGGTGGAATCTTTTTAATAAATACATATAGAATTGATTTGGGTTTTGGCAAATCAAGTCTTACTCGTGGTAGAAAAATACATGAGAGTTGTTTTGTTGGTGGGATAAGAGATAACAATTCAAGATTAAAATATGGGATTATCTTATCTCGTGTTTGGTTGAATTTCGGGATTCTGTGATTAGTTATAGCGCACTTTTCTCACATTGAGGGTGAGATGACAATCCCGAAGTTAGTAATCCGGCGATAAAGCACCAAAAAACAAAGATGCCCTTTCCAAGGTTCTTCTCTCAACGTTTTTTAAAAATGCAAGGTTAAAATATAAGTTTAAACCAACTTATTTCGTGTAAAATCAAACACATATTTTATGGTATACCTCGTATATTCATTTTAAGTCGAATGAATCAAACATCTATCAATAAAAGTATATCCACTAAACAATTCTAACATTATTTATTCCTCTTATCATAATCTCGTCATTGTGATCCCGATCAAATATCTTCTGCTTTACTTACATTTGATCAAAATCTCTACTTGATCAAACTAAAAATCTACTTGTACTGTAGGTTTAAGAGCATATAATAGAACCGGATAAACCATTGCAGAACTTAACCCAACACCTTATGGCACGAGCTGACGATATCGTGCACCACTTATGTTTGCGTTTCCAAAAGCACCCCTCTCTTTCAAGCGGATTCACGACATCTCCAGTAAATTGTTAGGATTTGGTATAAAATTATATTGTCCAAATCTCACTCTAGTGCTAATGTTTAAAAAAAATTGAAATATATGTTTGATATTGGTTGATTTCTTCTTTGCTTTTCTAGTTCTTTTGGAGAAAAATTACAAGTTAAATTAATAAATAATACATAATGCAATATAAGTAATAACTTTTCAGATTCTAGAAGTAAAATGAAGAACTATAATAGTAAGTTTCTTTAATCAAAGAAATAAAATTTATTCTTTTTCTCGAAGAAAGTAGATGTGGATAGAGGCGGAACAACATGGAAGGTAGGGGACCACGGGCACCCGTTAAGCTCGAAAAAAATTATGTATATATATGTGTGTGTGTAGTATATATATGGAAGTATCAAAAACTGAATATATATTTAGCTAGGGACCTTGTACTTAAACGCTTGGGGGCACTGGTCGCGCTTGCAGCTACGCACTGCTTTGTGTTGGATCACTTGGGTTTGATTCCCAGCTCCAACAATGATATAAATATTTTAGTAGCTTGTAGTTTAATGATTATATATCTTTTCTTTTGGCTAATTTTTCCTGTAGTTTCTTCTCATATTTCTTTTTTGGATTTTTTCTTCAGTTTCCGCCTCGAGAACTCATTTTCTTATCTTTAGACCCCTCCCTCAAAGCCCCTTGCTTATCTCTCCTGCTAAAATGAGTTTTGACATATGATGCATTGTTAATTGTTCTTTCCTGAATTTGATTTTTCCATTTCGCTATTTTTATAATCATACTCCACATTATTTATTTTTCTCCCTGTCACGTGATTTAATTTGCACTACGCAAAAAATAAATCACTTCTTTGATTTATAATATTACCTATATTTAATTTCATATCATCAAAATCTCATGTCGTCTGTTCAACTAAGTGTAACATATGTATAAAACTTTTATTCCCAACAGCCTTTAACAATTGAAATTTAGGACTTATTATAATAAATCAATAATCAAGTTTTAAGAGAGTAATACGCCAAACATTGTAGCTAGTAATCAGCATGAGTCATCACAATATTAAACATAGTGGTGCCTCCACCACTTTTAAATTTTGGGTCCGTCTCTGGGTGCAGACACGAGAGAAATAAGGGGCCAAAAGTTGAAAATCATATGTGTGTAATCTGATTTGTTTAGTCTCTCTGTGTGAAGTGTAAATAATGTTGGGATTTGAATTCAAAATACCAAATTAAAAGTATCATAAAAATATTTAGTGTTTCTTTTATTTTTTTTAAAGATTTTTATGTTTAGCAGAAAACTAATATCCTCTAATATCTACGATATCTTTACGCTTAGCTTGATACATACTTAACACTTGTACTGGCAAAAAAAAAATTCTTACATACTCTAACTTGTAAATATTGGCCTACACATGTAAAATTACTTTTAAGCAGGCAATAGAACAACATCATCTGCCATAAATATTTTTCCAAAGAAGATCTTTCAAAACATAGAGGGTGTTTGAATTTATTTAAAAAGTTGGTCAAACCAGTTTAAAAGTACTTTTTGGCTTGTTTTGGTGTTTGGCAAATATCAAAATTTCTTAAAAGTTAAGTGATCATAAGCCAAAAGCAATAAACTGACTAATACCAACTTATCTCTTCAATTCTTTTTATAAGCTTAAAAGCTAATTAGGTTTGACCAAGTAAATGACTTTCTTGTCCCTTAAATTATTTTTAATACCATAAGTACCCTTCATAACAAAGCTATTTAGGTTTGACCAAGTAAATGACTTTCTTATCCCTTAATTTTTTTGTTAATATCAAAAAGTACCCTTCATAACAAGGTTATTCAGGTTTGACCAAATAAATGATTTTCTTATGCCTTAAATTCCTTTTAATACCAAAAATACCCTTCATAACAAAGTCATATGCTACTCTTTCTTTTGCTTTCTTCTTTCTTCCGCCTTCCATCTGAACATTCAATCCCCTACAATTTCGCATAGCTATACCTTATTAGTTGTGTGCCATATTCCATGTTTATTCTTTTTTGTATTTTCGTTCTTCATTTTTTATTCTTTCTCTTGCTTATTGTACTGTCTATTTCAGAAAATCAGTTCGGATTCGCCAGAGCATTCGACGATGGAAGCTATCCATTTGGTGAGGTGATTAGTAGAGCATTATAGGGGGAGTAAGAAGGACTTGCATGTGGTGTTCATTGACCTTGACTTGCTTAGGAGCTTGTAGTTGACTAAGTTGAGCCTTTGCTAGTTGATTCATAGTAGTAGTTAATTCGACAATGGCTTGTCCATGGTCATGCAATTCTTTGTGAAGGTGGATCATATTCGGATCACCTTGTGGAACATTGGTCCGGGATTTCCAATCCGATGAAGTTTCCACCATCTCATCCAAATTCTCACACATCTATGCATAAGGCGTAGTCATGAAGTTCCCGCCAGCTAGTTGATTCTACACATTTGTTGGTTTTCTTAAAGTCTCATGATAGAAGGTTTGTTGAATCATGTTTTCCGCCATATCGTTGTTGGGACATTTATTGACCATAATTCTATATTTCTCCCATATCTCGTGTAGTGGTTCATTCGGCTGTTGCTTGAATGCCAAAATCTCCTCTCAAAATGTAGCCATGTGTCCGGGAGAGAAGAACTTAACAATGAACTTTTCTGACAACTCATCCCAAGTGCAAATTGAATGGTTTGGCAATCTTTCTAACCAATCTAAAGCTTTCCCCTATAGAGAGAAAGGAAAAAGTCTTAGCCTCAATTCATACTCGAAGATATTTATTTGTTCGCTCCCCCAACAAGTGTCCACAAACCCCTTCAAATGTTTATAAGCACTTTGTGTTGGAGCATCGGTGAAGAAACCCCGTTTCTCAAGCAGAGTGAGCATCACGTTGGTGATTTTGAAGTTGCCCGCCCTAATACGGGGTGGGACTATTGCACTTGCATATCTTCATTGGGTAATAGCCAGTAAGGAGCCGCTCGTGGTGGAGGTGAGGGTGGAGCGGGTAGATTTTCATGAGGCACAGGGCCTCTTCTATTGGCTTGAGGTTCAAGAGGTACCTCCTCAACTTGCTCATCCTCGCCGTCTACATCCCCTAAAGGCACATTTCCAAGATCATTGTTTGCCGCCATGAGTGCATAAAATTTTTCGTACATGTTAGTAGCACAGAAGGAAAGTAAGATATTACAAAAAAAAAACCAAATATAGAGCTAACACCGTTTTAACTCCCGGCAATGGCTCCAAGAATTGATCCACGTCTAATCCCCACTCAATAGTGAGTGGAAACAGTCATTGAAAGAATAGTAGCAAACAAGAGTTGGGGTCGATTTCCTTATGGAGCTACAATGGGTGTTAGGGATATACACATGATGGAAGAAAATGGAACAACTAAATTGCACTTCTAAACACGTGGTTTTAATTTCTAATTCTACTTTTACTCTAACAATTATAATCTAAAAAAAGAAAGTAGAAGCAAGTGATAGTTTTTGGTGTTTTTCCAAATAGTTAAAAAGCCTAGGGATGTGACCATAACCTAGATGTTCGGCTAATGGGTTAAATATGTTAATACTTATTTTGTTGATTGGGGTGTAATATAGCTCACAACTCTACGTTACCCACTCAATACTTGTCTGTCAAAGAGTGATTTTGCCCAATTCGGATTTCTCAAGTCCAAATGGGTCTCAAACAAAAATAGTTGACATGAGCTCAAGTCGTGTTCTCACTATCTCTAGTTTCAACCCCTTAACTAGGCTAATAAAATCCTGAATTAACCCAAATCCTTATTAGCCAAGTTATCCTAGACTAAGTCCCTCTTTTTCAAGTAGAGACTAAGTCAAAAAGGTGTAAATCAATATTTGCAACCATAAATTCTAAAATTGAAGCATAAACTAAGCTAAATATTCAACACCCAATTATATACATGCATTATATTAAATACCCATAAGGTTTACACACTAGGGTTCAGTCACAACCCTAGTAAGAATTTAGCTACTCATAGTGAGAATTAAAGAAAATAAAGAAGAAATGCTAATTAAACTCATAATCAAAGATTAAAATGATAAAATATAATGTTTAAATACTAAAATAATCACAAACTTACTAAAATGGTTAAATGTAACGGCTACAGCAACTCAAACTTCGAAACTTGACCTAAAATTTTGAAACTCGTCTATTTATAGTGGCTCAAAATTTGCTGAAAAATATCCCTCGGGAGGTTCTGCGGCCGCACAACTCCATGTGCAGTTTGTAGATTTCTTCAGTTGGTAGGATTTTAGACTCTGCAGCCGCACAATTCTTGATTGCGGTTGTGAAGCATCTTTTACGGCTGCAAAATTCTTGTGCGGTCCGCACTTCAGCGAGGCTTCTGGTCTTGGTCTTTTGCATACTTTCTGAACTTTGAATCATTTGTCAGTGCAGACCTTGTTCTGCGGCCGCACAATTCATGTGTGGTCCGCACATTAGCCATATTCCTTCTGGGATTTATCACTTGATCTGTGGTTGCGGATGGAATTATGCAGTCCGCACATTCTTCTGCGGACCGCACTTCTTCAGTTATGCGCCCTTTCTTGCATTGTGATTCGGATTAATCCTATTTGTGTCGGGATTTTATCATGGGAGACCAAACTTTCAACGTTCCTACAATTTGCACACTTTCATTACTTTCAGGAACATAAACCAATACTTTCGGACTAAAACAAAAGTAAAAAGGTACTAATAAGTCGTGGTATCCCCACTTACCTACTCCTCCAAACTTAAGTCGTTGGTTGTCCTCAAGTAAGTAAATTAGTTCCCACCTCATAGAGTTAAGGATCATTTCAACGAGTCAAAAGTGAGTCAGTCACACATCTGTTGGGACCAACAACTAGCCACACTATTCATGCATTATTAGCAAGGTGACGAGTCAAATATTCATGCACATATAGTTCTAATGTGACATTTGAGCTTCAAGAATTGACTTTACTCATCAAGGACTCTTGTTCTATCATGTAGGTCATGAGGGACTCAAAACTCTTCCTCCTCTACTTTCCATTTGCCAAGCTCACTTAAAAAATTAGCACTCATCTTAAGAATCATGAAAGGCTCACTCGTCTCTCACAAGAGAATGGCACAAGTATGGCTTCAAGTACCATAGGCTTGCCCCTCATGTAGGTCGCCACTAATGTAGCTCCCTCGGTTTGAAATCAAGTAGGACTTCTTTGAGGTTGTAATGAAATCTTTTAGATTAGAGTAGGATACCATATGAGTAAGTGGTTACACCTTTCATTAGGCACTCCACACTTCCGTGTTTTCACCTTACAATTGCCAATTCTTACATGCATTTTCTTTTCATTGGGGACTAGAGAGATTTAACATCACTCTTTCCTGTTCATTTCATTCTTTTCTTTTTGATTGCTAATGTTAGGGATCATTGTTTTTTCCTCATATTTTTCAAATATGTTTATATATTTTCAAAATAGTACATATGCATCATCATTGATTTACAAGCATGCGCAAGTATTTTTTCATAATTTTTCATAATTTTTAAAGACTTTAAATCAATTTATTTCTGTATTTTATTATATAAATATCCAATAATTATCCTCCAAATTATTTTTGTGGTGATGTAATCATCTAAAACTTATCATTTATACCCCTAAAGGTTTTAAATATTTTAGTGCATTTGCTATAATTACATTTGTATTTTTAAGGCTAAAATTATTTGCAATAATAGCCCATGCATGCTTAATTATATTATTTATGCAAAAAATAGACTTTTATATTTTTATAGTGTTAAATAATTTCTTTTAATCATTTTTATGCACAAATAATATTTTTTTTAGTTATTTATTATTTTATAAATTATTTATTTATCCAATTGGGTACTTAAAATATGATCCCCAATTTTCAGTTAAATCTGGACCCAAACACTACCCAAACCAGCCCAATCACCTAAGCCCAATACCCCTGGCCCAAATTCCCTTACCCACTTAATAAACCGACCCAACCCTTGCTTAAATCCCAATCGTGGATGACAAATGATCAACGGCTCACAGACAACCCCTCTATTTCCTTATATCTCCACCCCCAAACCCTAAAACCCATTTTCCAAAACTCTCCGCCTCCATTTCCCTTCTCTGATGAACCCTAATCCCGCTGCTTCACTAAAATCCCCCCAATCTCGTTCCTAATGGGATTCTTTCCCCATTCACTTACTATTTCGATATTTTTCCTTTATTTGGTGATTCTTTACAGAATAACTTAATTATTTGCCTAAACATGGCAAGTACCCATTTTGATTATGTCCTAATCGATTTTTGCCTCTTGAATCTGGACGACCTTAAGTCCAAACGCGTTATTTTGTACCATATGAGCCTAATTCGCTCGTATCTTGTTGATTCCCTAAGGTTAGGGTTTCAAATTCTCTTTGATTAGAACCAAAACTGGTTCAAGCTTTGATTTTTAGCATTATTTCGTCATTATTCACCCTATTATGTGTGAATCTGCCTATTTTTGTCGATTTCTTTTACTTACCCAAATTAGGGTTTTAGATCATCTTTAATTGAACCAAATATGGTTCGATTATGTGTTTCTTTTTGAATAATCTCCTGTCTATGTTCATTTTATGCTAATATGCGATTCTTTGCCTCTATTTTCTGCCGATTTTGTGGTTTACCTAAAATTAGGGTTTCAGACCCTTTTTACTTGAACCAAATCTGGTTCATGTGATCCTTTGGCTTATTTTCTGCCAATCTTGTGTATTTTAACCTAAAATTTAGGGTTTCAATTCTACTGATTTAATTACTTCCACTTTTTGGTGTTTAAACTAACTATTTCCCATATTTATGTTCTAATTTCTGCACTATTTAAACCCCTCCCCACTCCCCTTTGGAAGAGGGTTTTTTAAGTTCTGAGTTCGTAAATCTTTCACTACTATAACAAAAATTGTGTGCTTCCACTCTTGAATAATCTCACTCTATGTTCTGATTCCTGGCCAGCTGAAACCCAAGGCTAGAAATCTCCAAGTTCTTGCTTCTGTTTGGTGATATTTACCACAGTGTTGGATCCCTTTCTTCCCTATTTCATCTCAATTGGTGAGTTATTACACCCTATGCTATTTCATTATGATTATTTACTCAATATGTTATTCCAACTAGACTATGTTATCCTAAATGCTATTACTTGTAGTTTGAGACATGTTTGAACCTATTTTTGAGTTGGTTAATTAAATTCTGCTTAACTCTATGTCATTGATAACTATCCCTTAAGTTAAGTTATGAACCTTCTTGTAAACATGCCCTTATACCTTTCCTATGGACTAGTTAACCATGTATAGATGTATGCATTAACAGAATTATAAGTCACTTTATGAACCTGCTATAATGTGGCCTGTTTGAATTTGTTCTTACTGTACTGTGACACCTCTAGTAATTTCTTTAATCAGTTTTAATATATGCTGACCTATTGCTAATTAATGTGAATCCTGACTATGACACTAGTTCATGTACTTAGTCTGATCTGGACTCTCTGTTATCACTATGAATCTTCTTTTGAACTTGCCTTGTTAGCATGTGACGGAATTTAATTCCTAAACTTGATTAAGTCTGCTTAGGATTAAACATGTCTACTATTTGTTCATATATGCTCAATATGTGATTCTGTCCTTTAGTGGATTTCCTAATCCCATTCCACTCCCCTAATCCTTCTGAATTCTTACTCCTAGCTGGCTGAAAGCCAAACTATTTAGGTTTTGTCCTTTGGCCTCCCTAGTGCGAGCAATGCTCAGGATTCATGTGAGACCCTTGTGAACTCTGACACACTAGGACCTGATCCCTATTATTTTCTTGAACTATTTCTGATCAACCTCTCTAGTGTGAGCACTGCCTTGGTTCTTGAAGCCCTTGGAAACTCTGACACACTAGGGATTTGGGGTATGTATGCTCAGCCTTGAGATATGGGTGAATCACTCAACAACTGGTTATGTTGTATCTATGAACAATGGATTTTGGAGCTATTGTGAGTTGAAGGTCTAGCCTGTCTAGATGTATTTGGGCCTGCTGTAGGCTCCCTATAGTTATACTTACTTTGTAATTTATTACATTAAATTCTGGTCTGTAATAATTATTTGTAACAACAATTCTGGGGTGTTAGTGAAATTGGGAATGGGTTTTTATGTTACATTTGCAATAAAGTTGGGTAGAAATCCTACCTATAGGTTCGATATTGTGTTGTTGAATGTTGTATGTTAGAAATCATGTCCATAGGTGCCTTATTATGTTTAGTCATTATGTGCTAGCAGCCATGTCCATAAGCTCATCGCTTGGTTCAATTATGTTCTGTTATAGACCACGCTTATAGGAAATGATGTGATCTAATATGTGTGCAAATGCCTGCTTACATATTGTTCTGTTCAAATTGTAGAAATCCTGCCTATAGGATCTAAAACTAGATCAAATTATAGAAATCATGCCTATAGGATCTAAAACTGGATCAAATTGTAGAATGCACGTTTACATGCCTGAATTTGTTTAATTATCATTTCTGCTTGTTTACTCATGAGTTTCCAAATACTGTGTTATTACCATCACTAGAAAACATGCCTATAGTATTAAAACAAATAATTCTGGATCTGTTTCCGTGACTTGCCACTATTTACAATCGCATAAAACACCTAGATACCATGCTAGTAGGTTTAATCGTATTATGCTAAAATCAGTAGGCAAACTTATGTATGTTCTACTAATCGCATTAAGAAACTGATTTTGTATATGACTGTCTGCTCGTTCATTCAATATCACATAGATATCCTACCTATAGGATCCTGTAATTTATAAAATCTGTCAATGTTAACCAGTTTGGCGTGCATTTGGTGTCTAAATGCGGAGGCTAACTTGGGCCCATACTTGTTTCTATTTGAAAGTCCTAATTGTTTTGTTTGTCGCTTAGTATTTTCCTTTTGAGCAGCCTAAGTTAAGGTCTAGAACCACCCTGAAATAGAGGTCCAAATGCCTCCTGGACCATAGGCATGGGACGGGTAGTGCACGCATAGGGCACGACTTAGAATTAAATAGAGCGCTTTAGGTAAACAAATTAAAGACAGTAATCGGGTAACAGGAGATGATAGTCTGTGCTCGCTGAATAATATGAGTAACACCCCATCTTGATGGAGTTACAAAATATTATTTATGTTTCACAGGGTGATCCTTTAGGCTAAAAAAACTTAGGACCCCCGATTTCTATTAAGATAATTCTTTATTTGTCCAGACTGTTTCTTTTTCTCTTAGACTAATTCACATAATTCGATTTCCTCTGGGACCCACCATTGTGGACCTCGAGGAGTTCCTAACACCTTCTCCTCAAGGTAATCTGAGCCCTTACCCGATCTCTGGTGACACAAACTAGTAAAACCGAGTCATTTGCAAATAGGTGCCCTAATGCACCTTAATCTGTTAGGTGGAGACTCTCTCTATTTTAATAACCCTTTCCTTAAAAGAGTTATCACGTGTCAAAACCCGATTTCGCGAGAAAAAAGAGCGCGACAATCATTACCTCTTTTTGAATCCATCAACCCTTCCACTTATTTACGTTTTGCACTTTCTTTCTTTTTTTCTTTTCTTTTCTTGCCTTTTCTTTTCAAAGAGATCATTTCTTTTCTCTTTTAGTTCCTTGATACCTTTTTCAAATTCCTCATATCTCCCCCAAACTTATGTTTTACGCCACTTGTTTCACAAGGGTGCTAAGGAAAGTTCGGGTGCCAAAAGAGGGTCATGACAAAATGGGTAAAGGCTTATTATATGGTTATCAAATGAGAAAGGCTAGAGGCTCAAAAGGTTGACTAGGGATAACGACATTGGTTGGAAATAGAAAGTTCAAACGGGCCAAGACAATCCTATAATCACTTTTCAAACCAAGCAAAACTTAGGATTTCGCTTTAAAAAACATTCAGGGCAAGTTCGAGACCATTCGCACGGACACTTGGGTTAACAACAATTCATCTCACCCCTCACACAGCTAGATTGTAAAAGAGGATAGAGTCGAGAGCCTACAACGATCATATTCAAGTTTAAAGATCACTATGGTCCAATTAAACCACTCGATGATTACCAAAGTCAACTAAAGAGTCACGAAGTCACTAACTAGAGTTATTTCTTTCAAAAACCTTGTCTCTAACCATAAGCACATAGTAAGTGTGTTGGTACCAAATGAAGCAAGATTAACTCCTCGATAATTACTTGATTATGTCTTGTTATTCATTACTACTACTATTATTACCTAAACACAAAAAAATAGATTCATTCCCTTAAGAAGGAGGTTGTCACGCCATCCATCGTTGGGACGAGTCACCCGGTTCACACAACAACTACCTTTGAAAAGAAATGTGGCCTAAAGAAAATCAAATATTTATTATCTACTAAAGCATAAAAAGAAGCTACTTAACAAAACAAGAACTAATATAGACAAGAGAAAGAATTTAATAAGCAAAAACAAAATAAAGAATCTAATGCGTAAAAACAACTAAAGATAGAATAAATATACATAATAAGAGGGAAGATAGATAAATACAAATGAGAAAAGAAAGAGTCTCTTCAAATTATTACAGACCAAGTGTATCAAAGTGTACCAATGTGTCAAATAAACTCCACCCCTCCCCCCTCTCGAATAAAAGTAAGCATTGTCTTCGATGCTTAGCAAAATAAGAGTAAAAGAGGAATTACTGACTCGTGTTATGCCAAGGTATCCATGATCATCTTTTGGTTCTCCAGAATCTTCTTCAGTGTCTATTCAAATTCAATGTTAGAAGGATCTTGTGATGCGTGTGAAGTGGCTTCGGCAGGAACACCAAACTTCAACATGGAAGAAAGGGAGATAATGAGGAAAGTGGATAGTCATATTATTAGAATATCATGTAATTCTGCCTAAAAGGATATAGGAAAAAGAGTTGAGAATTTACACTTTAATGTTAATGTGAAGAGTTAATAAGGATATCGTTTTAGAGTAGTTAGTCATATACGATACTGTTTTAGGACTTCATTAATTCTTATGCGTATAAGAAATACTGGGATAATTGAAGCCATGGATCTGTTTCCAAATTTGACTTTAATAGAAAATAATTTCCGTTGAAAACTTTTTACATTGATACCAAACAATGAGATCAAAAGGTTATCATGAGACGAATGATGCAACAAAAAGCCCAAAATGGTACAATCAAATATAATTGTTTTGCTTATAATTAGTTTGGACACAACAATTATCTTCTTAAAATGTGCTACTTTTTCCCGTACCAAATTAATTCAAGTATATATGATGGAATAGTTGTTCTTAGTGGCAATGGAAAGTCTGGAATTAAACTATTTTGCAATCGCTTAGGAAAAGAGTGAATGATACTGTAAATTATTGTTTCCCACTCCACTACGCTATTTGTGTCTTTGATAGCCTGATGGGAAGATGCCAAGTGATAAGACTATTGGGGGAGGCGATGATGCCTTTAATACTTTTTTCAGCGAAACCAGTTCAGGGAAGCACGTTCCTCGAGCCGTTTCTATTGATCTATTCATCGGGGTGCGGAACCCAAGTACGTCATTTTTGCACAAGTAGAACGAAAATAGGTCCAAAAAAAAACTAAGAACGGATCTATGTATAACGTCATAGTATATGGCGTTATACCTTCTGAATATGTCAGACCAGGTATAACGCCACAGTACAAGACGCTATAGAGGTATAACGTCGCATACTATGGCGTTATACCTTCTGAATATGTCAGACCAGGTATAACGCCACAGTACAAGACGCTATAGAGGTATAACGTCGCATACTATGGCGTTATACCTTCTGAATATGTCAGACCAGGTATAACGCCACAGTACAAGACGCTATAGAGGTATAACGTCGCATACTATGGCGTTATACCTTCTGAATATGTCAGACCAGGTATAACGCCATAGTATGCGACGTTATACCTCTATAGCGTCTTGTACTGTGGCGTTATACCTGCTTCCTGGGCCCACCAATAATTCAAAAAGCGT
>ML376548.1:0-19582 GCA_005239525.1 Nicotiana knightiana | reverse complement strand
GTGTGTATATATATATATATATATATATATATATATATATATATATATATATATATATATTTTAGATCAAAAACTTCATATGCCAAAGTTTAAATTATATTGGTACCAAACAAGTCACATGTTGGCTTATCGACACAAGATTACACCCCAAAAATCAATTTATTCACAACTAGCTACAAAACAAACTAAAAAAAATATTTACATTCTAAAAATAAAGAAAAACTAAACAAGACTAATCCCTTAAGAAGGTTGTCACGCCATCCATCATAGGGAAAAGTCACCCGGTTCAACACAAATAATATCCTTGGAAAAGAACCGNAGCATGATATATATATATATTTTAGATCAAAAACTTCATATGCCAAAGTTTAAATTATATTGGTACCAAACAAGTCACATGTTGGCTTATCGACACAAGATTACACCCCAAAAATCAATTTATTCACAACTAGCTACAAAACAAACTAAAAAAAATATTTACATTCTAAAAATAAAGAAAAACTAAACAAGACTAATCCCTTAAGAAGGTTGTCACGCCATCCATCATAGGGAAAAGTCACCCGGTTCAACACAAATAATATCCTTGGAAAAGAACCGCGATAGAATTAAGAATCAAGGAGTTGCATTAATACTACTATGAACAAAATAAATAAAAACAACTAAGAAACAAAATAAAATCCAACAAGAAAATGCCTACAAAATATTACGAATAAACTAAAAATGTCAACCAATCCACACAAGTTCACAACAAAATATATATATATCATGCTCCGCGTAATGCTCTAAAACATAGATCAAATATTGAGCCACCCCCAACCTAAAGGGTTGCAGTGTTCCCAATGTAAATAATCAAAACAAGGTAAAATGAAGGAGGTACTCCCTGAAACTACATCACTCGGAGCTGGAGGTGGTGGGAAATCTGAGTTCCAAATCCTCATCATCATCATCCTCAGAATCCTGTGAGCCACAGAGTGAACTCAGCTTGTGCATCATCCTCGACAGAAACTTGCTTTTCTTCTTTTCATGCTCCTTGAATTTCATCTGTCTCCTTCCAAGTTTTCCTTGTCTCCGGCTCATGTCCTCTAATCTGTTCTTAATTGCCTTTTGTTCCAGCACTACAGCATCCAAGGTCTGTGGCTTCTTACCAGACCCAGTCGAAGTACCCTCACCAGATGGACCAGAGGGAAGACCCGCGACAAGCTGTCGAATATGAGCATCTACACCATAGATCTGATAGGAAATGTGGCGCATAGTGGGGGGTCCATAAGGAAGTGGAGTCATGGGGTCATGTGATCCTGTAGCTTTGGAGGCACCACCGGATCCCTCGGCAGACTCATCAAACTGCCCAAATGAAGGAGATAACACATCAATCCTTCTCTTCTTCTTCTTCCCTCCAGTTGGCCCTTTTCGAAGCAATGGATAGATTGCTACGGTAGGTTCCTTCTCAACATCAGCCGGGCTTGGTAGCACCTCAGCATCATAACATAACTGAGTGATCAATGAGGGAAAGAATAGGCTTCTAGACCTTCCGTTGCATGCTTTATCGATTTCACTCACAATGTGATGGCCCACGTTCACTAGCAAACCATCCATACCATAATGCCAGCAATCATCAATGCCTTCTTAGGCGTCACCTTAGTCTCATGTCTAGCTGGCACAACCCTAGCACAGATAATGTATAGCCAAATCCTGGCTTCCGCAGTGAATTCATGAGAATCAACCCCTTTATGTATTCTTTCCCAAGTCGGTTGCACCCCATCATGAAGTTTCTCCACCAACCATTGTGATCATCTCTCTCTTCCTCTGGCTCTGTATATCTCATTGTCAGCATTGGGAAGCCCGTAGTGTGCATTTATTACCTCGGGGCCAAAGTCGACCCGGTTGCCCCTGACAAAAGTGAATACATACCCCTAGAAATCAGTCTTCACGACGTTGGCATAAAACTCACGAACTATTGTGTAGTTCGCTTTGATTGGTTCAGGAGCATAGCACATCCATCCACTATCGGTCAGAAAAAACTCCGGCATCTTAGCATCAAGGTTGTCTAGATGGATGCCTCTTTCTTTGATAATGCTCATTGACATGAGCTTGTCATAATTCCTTTCACACTCAGCCGCCGTGAATCTCGTCGCATCAAAATACTCTTCTACCATAGCTGGAGGAATATAGTCTGGCACATCTTTCACATTTTCAACATTTTCCGAGGCCATTTTATACACAAAGTACCTGGAGGAATGTGATCGTGTGAGAACATTTGCGATCCCACCAAGCGCCGCATTTAATGTCGTGGCAAGACGCAAGTCAACTTTACCACTTTTCTCGCCACTTGGACGATATGAATTGGGCACCTAGCTTGGAATCAAGCTTGTCACCACGGGCGATGGGCGGTGGTAAGTAGATGATCAATCCAATCCTTAAATTCTTTATTTTGCACTTCTTGGCTTTCATGTGAGAAATGTAATTTTGCCTTGTTGTTCTTTCAAAATGTAAAATGTAGGGCCTTAGTCTTTCCTCCTTGCAATCCTTCATTGACTCGTGTAGTTCAACTCTCATCTCACCACACAATTCCAATGTTGAAAAATGCTTGGAATGTGACTTCAAGCCTTCAACTTTCAATTTTTCCCGTATTTTGACATCCTCTTTTTCCCCCGGATTAGAGTCAATTTCAACCAAATTTTCATTTACACCGGTTGACTTTAATCCCACATTTTTCTTGGCATCACTAATACTCACGGAGTCGGTTGGTGGATGTTCAAATCTTGATTCCTCAAAGTAAAACTCACTTCCTTCCTCAGAGTTGGACTCTTCTTGGCTTCCATCCACACTTACAAATTGAGAGGCATAGTGAGCCTCCATTAATGATTTCATTTGATCATCCAAAGTGCAGATATGATCATCATTTTGAGTCACATCATGTTTCAATTCCTCGAGTGCAAAGTTGTGCCTCTCCTCATTTCCAAGAATGGCCTCCAACATGAGCATCATCCTCTCATTTTGAGCATTTGAGAGTTCTTCTTGATTTTGATCAAGTGCCAAGGAAGGATTTTCAACTTCAACCTCCAAGGAAGGTTCTTGTTTATCACTCACCTCCAAGGTTTTTAGAACCCTTAAAGCTTCAATCATTTCATCCATTTGTGAGTACAACCTTTCAAGTGCCAACTCATTTTGGAGAATATTCTCCAAAAGTTCCTCCAAGGCATTTTGCTCTTTGTTTCCTTCTTCAAGTAAGCATTCCAACATGAGCTTGAACTCTCCACTTTGTCCATGCTCAATTTCTTCCCCTTCCTCATCCATAAAATTTTCATCACAAAAAGTAGAATCATCATAGCGGGGGATCGGGGAAGGGACGGACAAATAATCACAATCATCCCAATGACCATTTTGGCAACCACACCTATCACAATTACTCCATTCTTGGGTTTGAGATTGTGCGCACAATCCATCCCCGAGAGAAATTAAGCAATTTTTCCACGAGTGTGGTCCTCCACAATAAGGACAAGGGTCATCAAAGTATGAACAACTACCATCCGACCAATCTTCATTATATGATGCCATTTTTTTTATATCAAAAATCAAGAAAATAAACAAGGAACAAACAATAAAATGGACCAAGGTAAGAAAAATAATTACATGAATATTCACAAGTTTGGACCAAAGCACTTATGCTTATTTCTCGAACAACCTAAATTACGCCAAATTATTCCCAAGCAACGGCGCCAAAATTTGATACGCTCAAATTACACCTTAAAATAGTGTAAGCGGTCGATTGTCAAATATAATAACCCAACTAGGTTTGGGTCGAATCCCACTTTTTGGCCGTTTGGATACATTTATCCGCGTTCTCATAGATCTCTTCTCATGTACTTATGCGATCGCATATAATTACTAGCGATCACATAGAGTAAAAACTGGGCAGTTATCCTTTTTTCCAATTTCACCACTTTTTGGCTTGTTTTCGCACGATTTCTTCACCATAACCTCTAAATGACTTGACACCTGAAATATGCCAGTAAACTTCCATAAATGTCTTAGTTCGTCAACAAAATTATAGAAAAGATTAAGTATTAAGAGGAGATAAGTTGGTACAATACCAACTTATCACATACCAGCTTTGTAAATTCTAAAACTTAGAAGCTCATGATTTGTACTACTAGTCTATGGGAAGTTGTATAAAATTCAGTTATCTCATCTTTGATTCACATAAATGTTATTATATTTTGTTAATTGGCTTACCTAGCGGGTTGGGTTAGGTTCCATCATGACGGTTGGATTTTGGATCGTGACAAGGTGGTATCAGAGCTCTAGGTTCATTGGTTCTATGAGTCATGAGAAAGTGTCTCGTAGATTCTTGCGGATCGGTGTGATGACGTCCATACATATCTTTGAGAGGCTACATTGAATTTAGGATAAACTTATCATCTTTCTTTCCTTATTGTGCAGTATTGATTCAGGTTGAAGCGTAACTCTTTTAATTCCTCCCACACATTTGTATGTACACATGAGCGCTCGGTATTAGTTGTGCATCAACGGCTTGTGATTCCTTGGTTGGGGTGCGAGATGTGATTTATGTGTGCTGATGATGGGCCAGTCTAGAGGACTTGAGGTCGGTTTTTGGTTATAGCTCGAGCACGGGATTTCGGTTATGTGAGAACGTGTTTTTGGACTTATAAGCCCGGTACTGTCCCTATTAGTGGAATTTGTGGCTCGATGAGTGATTGGATGGATATATGATGAGTATGATGTGACTGCGGGATGTGTTCGGATGGTTCGAAGGTGTTGAGAAGAGTATTCTTGAGATGTAAATGGACTATTGGGTGCTTGATTTCTGTTTTGATGTGACGTATAGTCTCGAGCCATGAGTGTATTGAAGGGTCATTCATGTTTCTTAGTTGTGGAACGAATTAGATTCTCATAGGCTTGTTGATGGGTTCAGACTCAGGAAGATTAAGTGATTGCGTAGTAGTTGTGGCTGTGAAAAGGTATAGAGAGATGTTATTTTGAGGCTAAACAGGTAGGTTATGACATGCGCGGTAATCTACGGGGGTGTGACCCTTATGATGGTTGTGTGGAGAGTTTCTTACTACTAGTGGGTTATGTGTGTTGCAATATGGTTTGGATCGCTTGAGGAAGTCGACCTGACCCTTACGAAGATGTATACGAGTCATGCGGTATGTCATGTGAGTACAAATCAGGTTATTCTTATGGCTTGATATAGCATGTTTAGACTTATACAGTGTGTAGATACGAGGTTCGGGTCTTGTACGAAATTTCGGATGTTGGAAATTGGATTTTGTGGTTTACGGGCTAAGGTGGAAGTAATAATCTTCAGTTATGTTGTGTTGTCAAGCTTATATGGATTAGGGTGACGTGGGATCACCCCCGGGTATTGGCATGGTAAAGTTACACGGTGGTTTGATGGCCTTGGAACGACTCTTGGTACGTTCGAGGATGAACACATGTTTAAGCGGGGGAGGATGTAACGAACCGACCGATAGTTTTGAACATTTCACTTTGGTCGGTAGTTTGAGGGTATGAGTATCTCTGGATGATGTATTATTACTTGTGTGAATCATCGATTTTGGTTTTCAGGTTGTTCGTAATCGATTTGGAAGAATGAACTTCATGATTGAAGATTTAAGCTAGAAGAGTTGACCAAGTTTAAATTTTGTGCACATCACCCTGGATCGGAGTTTTGATGGTTTCGTTAGGTCAATATGGTGATTCTAGACTTGGGCGTATGCCTGGATTTGTATTTGGATGTTTCTTGAAGGTTGGCAATTTGGAGTTTTGGAATGTTCATAAGTTGGACCAGAAGTTGACTTTGGTGATATCAGGTTCGGATTTTTTTTCTGGGAGTTGGAATAGATTTGTTATGTCATATGAAACATGTGTGAAAATTTTGAGGTCATTCCGAGTTGATTTAATATGGTTCGGCACGAGTTTTGGAAGTTGAAAATTCAAAAGTTTATTACGTTTGATTTGAGGTACGATTTGTGATTTTTATGTTCTTTGATGTAATTTGAAGCTTCAAATAAGTTCGTATTGTATTTTAAGACCTGTTGGTATGATTGAATAGGTCCCAAGGGGCTCGAATGTGTTTTAGATCACTGGTTGAGAAACTAGTTAAGGATTTGGAGTTTGACCATGGTCAATATCGAGTCAAGATGTCCTCTTTTTGGTGTTTTGAGTGCAAGAGCATGTTCGTAGCCTGTTGTATGATTGAAACACATATATGTTTTGTGTCTGGGAGGTTCCGAATGAGTTTTGGGTGCTAAAACAAATATTCTTTCGTTGTTGATTTTCCGGTGTAAAATAATTACGAAAAAGTCATTCTTTTGTTAAATTTCCAGACTTCATTTAAAACTTCGAAACATCATATCTCCCTCATTTTAAAGCCAAATTGGGTGATTCAAAAGGCTAACTTGACTGATATTTCACAAGGAATCCATTGGAGGTATAGCGAGTTTCGAGATCATTTGGCATATGAAACGAGGCAAAAAAACTGAGAAAAACTATTTAATATCGAGGGTTTGTTCATTTGGTCATATTTTGAGATTTGGGGCTCGGATTGAGACGATTTTTGAAGCAAATATCATCATATGGATTGTGGTAAGTGCTATCTACTTGGTTTTGATTATAATTCGTGATTCTATCTTCATTTTTGGTAATTAGATTATGTGTTTTCAAGAGAAATTGAGGGTTTTAGCCTAAAGCTTCATAGAGTGAGTTTTGAACATCGATTCGGAGCCAGATTTGAGTGAAAATGGTATGTTTGGACTCATAATTGAATGGATTTTCTGATTCTATAAGTTTCATCGAGTACTGAGGCGCGGCCCGGGTTGGACTTTTGGTTGATTTTGGGCTTTTGAGTAAAGATTCAACCTTTATCCATTAGAATTATTTTCTTAGGCCTTATTTGATTTATATGAGGTGCTTTTGGCTAGTTTCGAACTATTTGGAGGTCGCTACGTACGGGATGGTATATTTGGAGATGAGGGTATGAACCCTGATTGTACATGTTATGTGATTTGTTTGGAGGTGACACACATGTTAGGTGACAGGCGTGTGGACGTGTGGGCGTGCACTATAGAAATTCAGACTCAGTCGATTCCGTAGAGTTGTGCAGTCAATTAACTTGTATTTTTCCATGTATTTTTCATGTGTTAGATAAACTGAAACTGTGACTCATGTTAGAAATCATATTTAGGCAAATGCTAGTTTTATTGGGACCCACTGAGGTCATTTCTGTTGTCGAATTATATGTTTAAATTGTAATTTCATACTCAATCATATACGTTCATTCCATATCATATCTCAGTCTCTGTTGTTATTTTTTGATACATCATATCATCATTTTGGGCTAGTTTCATGACATTGTGAGCTCGGGAGACTGGAGAGATTGATGACTGAGTAAGGCCGAGGGCCTGATTGTGATGTTATTGATACTATGGCATGTGAGTTGTCCGTGAAACACACGAGTTGTCAGTGTCGATCCAGATATTGATATTATAGCATGTGAATTGTCCGCGCAGC
Source organism: Nicotiana knightiana (assembly GCA_005239525.1). Taxonomy (NCBI): domain Eukaryota; kingdom Viridiplantae; phylum Streptophyta; class Magnoliopsida; order Solanales; family Solanaceae; genus Nicotiana; species Nicotiana knightiana. The sequence continues at coordinate 12,049 of ML376548.1, read as the reverse complement.
ACGTGAATTGTTCGTGCAGACCCAGATATTGATACCATAGCATTTGAGTTGTTCATTCAGCATGTGAGTTGTCCGTGCGGATTATAGCGCTTGGGCTGAAGGGTCCCCTCCGGAGTCTGCACACCCCTAGTGAGCGCAGTTGCTAGCAGTTATTATGTTTGGGCTGGATCTGTCTTATACAATAATAAGTGACTGAGTGACTGAGTGACTGAGTGTGCTGAGTATTGAGCATGATGAGTGAGAATGCGAGGCAATGATATTGATGAATTACATTTGACATACGTACTTGCGATACAGGCATAAAGATGCATTTCCTCATGCTACCCGATTTTGTTTTTGGTGACATTCATGATTTCACCTGTATATTGATATGCAGGCATAGAGATGTATTTTCCTCATGCTATCTGAAAAATGAAACATCTTGTTTATTGTTTAAGGGTTTTTGGGAAAATCACAGTTTTCGAACTTATTCATTTTTTTTTTAGGTTATCGGTGAAAGATCTGGGATCTACTGGTTGTACTTGAAAAGCATGTCTATTTTCTGTAATTGTGAACCCGTTGAATTATTTCTTGTACCATCTTTATCATATTGTTATGAACTATTGTTGGTTATTGGAGTTGGACCCTGACCCTTGTTCCAGCTCGCCACTACTTTCCACCTAAGGTTAGGTTTGTTACTTATTGAGTACATGGGGTCGATTGTACTCATAGTACACTTTTACACCTTGTGTGCAGATATTGGATGATGATGTTGTTGTGCACGGCGGAAGCTGGATTTGAAGATGTACCTACATTCCGGTCATAGTTGTCTCTTGATCTTAGTAGCTTTAGCATTTTAAGTTGTTTATGTATATTTCTAACAGATGATGTACTTTATTTCGTACCAGCTTTGGAAATTCAAAATCTTAGAAGCTCATGATTTGTACTACCAGTCCGTGGGGAGTTGTATAAACTTCAGTTATCTCATCTTTGATTCAAATTATTGTTATTATATTATGTTATTTTGTTAATTGGCTTAACTAGCGGGTTGGGTTAGGTAACATCACGACAGTTTGAATTTTGGGTTGTGACAGACTGAGTGAGATGTTTCTTTTTGTCTTTTTTGCTCATGGTTTAGTACCTTTATTTCTTTTTATGCTTTGTGGATGAATCCTATCATTGATAATCACTGCTTTTGCTCTAATTATTTGTAGATATTTCTTATGGCTAATATCCATAGATTTATAAGAGAAACTTGAATCAATGATTGCATTTGAAGTAGCCTCAGTGTCCATGAGTAAGATCTCCTAAAATCTAGTTATATAACTTATTTTTGCAGCTTTTCGATAATGCCAAAAGAGAGAATTAAATTCTCATAGTGAATTCTGGTCATTTCTTCTTCTTATTGTTATATGGTTTATTTTCAGATTTTTGGATAAATAGTGAGAAAGAAACCCACCTTCTTCATCCATTACCACTCTAAAACGTTTCCAACAATAACTACGTCTAAGTGATAAGAAATATAAACAGGTTATATCTTTAATTGTCACAACCCTTAATTCCCACCTCCGAGATCGTGATGGCGCTTAACATTTCACTTGCTAGGCAAGCCAACGTTAGAGAATTATTTATCTAACTTTTTATCCAATTCAGTAAGTAAGATCAAATAAGCTAAAACGAATTAAAACGAGTGCGGAATAATATAAATGCTATAATATTTACTACAACCCGGATCTGGAGTCACAATTCACGAACTTCTGGGATATATTACAAGTAAAATATGAAACAAATAAAACTCTTTGAACAAAAGAAATAGTAAAAAATAGGGAAATATAGATGGGGACTTCAAGGTATGCGAACGCCAATAGATCTACCTTGAGTCTCCAATGAACCAGTCTGAGCTGCTACGCCTCTCGATCAGCTGGGGCCAATGCCAAAATCTACATAATAAGTGCAGAGTGTAATGTGAGTACAACCAACCCCATGTACTATGTAAGTGCCGAGCCTAACCTCGACGAAGTAGTGATGAGGCTAAGGCAGCTCACTCAACCTACAAACGGTATGCAATATATATAATAAAGACAAAAAAGGAAGTACATAGTGAAATAAAGCAGTCATTTGAAAATGATAACTACAACTTCAGGAAATAAGCCAGTAACGTTCAGAACTTACCAATCCTTAGTGCAAAAAAAAAATAACGTATAGCTAACACAACTCAAGGAAATATAAACATATAGGTTGTCGCAGCGTGCAACCCGATCCCACCGTACATCACATAATCTGAATCATAATTCACCCTTATTCCACCAGAACAATCCACCCTTATTACATGTTTCGGCGTGCAACCCGATCCCACCGTACAGTATAGGTGCACCCTTATTCAACCACATCATTCCACCCTTATCTCACCTGTTGCGGCGTGTAACCCAATCACCATATCAATACCAAGTACTCAATATGCACAGTAAAATTTACAACTTAAATCACAGAAAGCCTTTACAATCCATAAATAACAAACTGAACCACATAGGAAACCTTGTACAATATGAGAAGCTATATAAGTAATACTACACAACGAGACCAATCCAGAAATTTACAACTAGAAGGTGAAAATAAACCAACTTGAGCAAGTAGTAGGAGATCATGAAACTATGAGAAGATCTAATATCATAAACAGGAGAAAACATTGATTAACATGTAGCAGTTAGGCATAGAAACACATTTAGAGCATATAACAATTAAGCCAGGGAAAGAGGTAATTAAAGAAAAGGGAGAAAAACAGGGTAAACAGATAATTCGGCGGCGCATAAGCACTCTTCACCTCTTATATACGCCGCTCACATGAAATTCACATAACACATAGTCTGAGGGTTCCGAATTCCCTAAATTCAAGGTTAGACACAACACTTAACTCGCTCCAAAGGCCACTCAATGCTTAATCACAACTTTTCCTCTAGAATCTGTCTCCAACCCACTCGTATCTAACCACAATTGACTCAATAATATCAAATATTGCTAAAGGAATCAATTACAATGCATAAATTTAGAATTTCCAAACTTTACCCCAAAAACTCAAAAATCGACCCCGGGCGCACTTGGTCAAAACCCGAGGTTTGGACCAAACTCTGTTTACCCATTAACCACCAAGCTCGATTATGTAATTTGTTTCGGAATCCGACCCCAAATTGAGGTCTAAAGCCCCAATTTACAAAAAACCCTCAATTCTTCCTAAATCCCTAGTTTTCTACCATGAAAGAATAAAGATTAGGACTAGGAATTAATGGGTGATGTTGGAAATGGAAGAAAATGAGTTAAAGAGTAAAAACCTATGAATTGGTGTTGAGTTTTCCCTTCATAATAACACATAGGCCGAGATCTAATGGAGAGTTTATGAAAGATGGGAGAAATCCCGTTTTTGAAATGTTTTAAGGTATGGGCGTCAGGCCTTCTTCGCGTTCGCGATGAGCAGCAGCCCGAGTGGCTTAACGTTCGCGAGTCCTCCTTCGCGTTCGCGAAGGTTAAGGTTGCCTTAGCTTCGCGTTCCCAACCCAGCTACCGCATTCGTGATGAAGTAAATCACCTTGCCCCAGATTATTCTTCACGAGAGTACCTTCGCGAACGCGAAGAAGAAGACACCAGATAATAGCTGAAGCCAATAACCATATTATTTCTATGTTAAAAACACCCGTAGCCTTTCCAAAATTCACCCAAGCCATCGGGGCTCCAAACCAATTATGTACACAAGTCCAAAAATATGATACAAACTCGCTCGCACGATCAAAATAACGCCTATAACTACGAATCGGACACCAAATCAAATGAAATTTTCAAGAAAACTTAAAACTCCTATTTTCACAATTGAACGTCCAAATCACGTCAAATCAACTCCGTTTCTCACCAAATTTGACAGACAAGTCTTAAATATCATAATGGACCTGTACCGGGCTCCGAAACCAAACTATGAACCTGGTATCAACAAGACCAAACATCAGTCGATTCTTAAAAATCATTAAACTTCAAGCTTTCAATTTTTAAGAAAAATCAATAACTCGAGCTAGGGACCTCCGAATTTGGTTTTGGGCATACACCAGGTCCCAAATTACGATACTAACCCACCGGGACCGTCAAAATACATATCCGGATCCGTTTGCTCAAAATGTTTACCGAAGTCAACTCAAATGAGTTTTTAAGGCAAACTTCTTGTTTTTATCAGTTTTTAACATATAATCCTCCCGGAAGAATACCCGGACTGTGCACACAAATCGATGAAGGCTAAAATAAGTCATTTGCAACCTCGAAACACATAATCAGTTCTAAAATATAAGATGACCTATTAGGCCATCACATTCTCCACCTCTAAAACAATTGTTCGTCCTCTAACGGACATCGAAAAGTACATGGGCTAGTGAAAAAGTGTGGATATCTACTCCGTATATCTGACTCAGACTCCCAAGTAGCTGCCTCGACGGGCTAACCTCTCCACTGCACTTGAACTGAAGGATAACTCTTAGACCTTAGCTGCCGAATCTTCTGGGCTAGAATAGCCACCGGCTCCTCCTTGTAAGTTAAATCCTTGTCCAACTGGACAGAGCTGAAATCTAAGACATGGGACGGATCGTCGTGATACTTCTGAAGCATGGACACATGGAATATCGGATGAACATCTGCTAAACTAGGTGGCAATACGAGCCTGTAAGCCACTCGCCTACTCTCTCTAGAATCTCAAAGGGTCTGATGCACCTATGGGTCAACTTGCCCTTCTTTCTGAACCTCATCACACCCTTAGGGACATCAGATGCCATAATCCTCAACTGATGGTAGCCAAACCTCAAATCAATCTTCGAAAACACCTTGGCACCCTAAAGCTGATCAAATAAATCATGAATCCTCAGCAATGGATACTTGTTCTTGATGGTGACTTTGTTCAACTGCCGATAATCTATGCACATCCTCATCGATCCATCCTTTTTCTTCACGAATAACACAGGTGCACCCCAGGGCGATACACTAGGTGTAATGAAGCCCTTATCAAGCAAATCCTGCAACTGCTCCTTCAATTCTTTCAACTCTGGCGGGGCCATACTATATGGAGGAATAGAGATGGACTGAGTGCCCGGAGCCAAATCCATACAGAAATCAATATCCCTTTGGGTAACATCCCCGGCAGGTCTGCAGGAAACACCTCTGTAAACTCATGAACAACTGGTACTAAATCCACGGAAGGAACCTCGCGGACATAAGCCAAATAATCTAGACACCCCTTCTCGACCATATGTCAAGACTTCACATAAGAGATAACCCTGCTGGTAGAATGGACAGAAGCCCCTCTCCACTTTAATCGAGGAAACCCCCGCAAGGCTAAGGTCACCGTCTTGGCGTGATAGTCCAATATAGCATGATAAGGTGAGCCAATCCATGTCCAAAATGACATCAAAATCAACCATATCGAGAAGTAGAAGATCTACTCTACTCTTAAAACTCCAAATAGTAACCACACGCAAACGATAAACACGATCTACAACAATAACATCTCCCACATGTGTGGACACTTACACAGGAGCACTCAAAGAATCACGAGGAACAACCAAATATGAAGCAGAATAGGATGACACGTAGGAATAAGTAAAACCCTTGTCAAATAGAACTGAAGCATTTCTACTGCAAACTGAATCAGTACATGTAATAACATTGTTAGATGACTCAAACTCAGGTCTGGCTGGAAAAGCATAACATCGGGGCTGGGCCCCACCACTCTGAACCACGTCCATGGGACGGCCTCTAGCTGTCTGGCCTCCACCTCTAACGGCCTGACCTCCACCTCTAACAATCAGGCCTCTACCTCTGGCTGCCTGACCCCTGCCTCTGGCTGGATGAACATGCGGTGTAGCAACTGGTGTCGGGAATATGGCAAAAAACCCTGATGTTGCAGCATGACACCCAGTAATCTCGGACAGGTTATCCTAATATGCCATAACCACCATACTCAAAATGTCCATCCAGGTGTTGTGGCTGCGGAAACTGAGACTAACCCTAACAGGCTTGATAACCATGGTAATAACTCTGAATAGGAGGTGCACTGATAGGAATTGGAGGTGTGATGTAGGCTGGATGTCCAAAATGAGGCACATAAGGACCACGACTCCCTGAAGCATGGTGAGATGCCTGAAGCGATGGATGGAACAACCTGGGAGGATGGCCTATACCAAAAGTACCCCTGCCTCCAGATGAGGCACACTGAACCCGACATATTGATGAGGTCTCTTGTCAGACCATTCACCTCCTTGTGCAAGAACCATCTCGACTCGCCTGGCGACACTGGCAATCGCCTGAAAAGAAATCTCACTCCCACTCTCCTTGGCCATTTGTAATCTGATAGGCTGAGCAAGTCCCTCAATAAACCTCCTCACCCTATCTCTCGGTAGAAGTAGAAGAATAGCATGACGGGCCAAATCCACAAAACGATTCTCATACTGAGTAACAGTCATATTGTCCTGTTGGAGACGCTCTAACTGACGACAATACTCTTTTCTCAATTTTGTAGTGAGGAACTTCTTTAGGAAGAGCTGAGAGAACTGGTCCCAAGAAAGAGCAGGCGACCCAGCTGGTCTGGTCAACAAATAATCTCTCCACCATTTCTTGGCGGAACCAGACATCTGAAATACAGCAAAATCGACCCCATTGGTCTCCTTTATACCCATGCTCTGTAGCACCTCATGATAATTGTCAAGATACTCTTGGTGATCCTCTAATGATGCACCACTAAAGTGAACTGGAAAGAGATTAGTAAACCAGTCTAATATCCATAAATCCTTAGATACATAGCGGATCCATCACCAGCCTGTGTCGCAACACCTGGCTAAACAATCCCAACTGCGGGGCTACTGGGGAGCCATCTGCTCCGGAGTGTGAATAGCTGGGGTCTGTGCTCCTCCCCCAGCCTAAGAGAAGGTTGGTGCCATATGAAAGGTACCGGCCTAGTCCATACTCTTCATAAGGCCCACCAAACAGACCAAAGCATCCTGAATCACTAGGGTAGCGATGAACCCCTCCAGAACCTGAGTTGGTCCAGCAGGCACAGTCTCGGCTAGAATCTCCTCATCAAACTCCACCTGGGGCTCCACTGTTGGTGCTGCTGCTCGAGCTCTGGGATGAGCTCCGCCTATGCCCCTCGTATGAGCTGCCACTGGGGGCTCCAACTTTTGTCCAGCTGAAGACGTAGCATGTGATCTTGCCATCTGCGGAAGGAAAAGAATAGAAGAGTTCAATCAGCAATGATAGAATAAAATTCATGATAGAGAAGAATATAAGTGAAATGGTTCCAAAACTTCATAGCCTTTGGAAGATAAGCACAGACATCTCCGTGCCGATCCTCTAGACTCTACTAATCCTGCTTGTGAATTATGAGACCTAGGCAAACTACTGCTCTGATACCAACTTGTCACGACGCGGATTTCCAATCTTGGGGATCGTGATGGCGCCTAACATTTCACTTTCTAGGCAAGCCAACATTAGAGAATCATTAAGCTAACTTTCTATCCAATTCAGTAAGTCAGATCAAATAAGCTAAAATGACTTAAAACGAGTGCGGAATAATATAAATACTATAATATTTACTACAACCTGGATCTGGAGTCACAATTCACGAACTTCTAGGATTTACTACAAGTAAAGTCTGAAACAAATACAATTGTTTGAACGAAAGAAACAGTAAAAAAACAGGGAAAGATAGATGGGGACTCAAGGTCTGCGAATGCCAACAGATCTACCTTGAGTCTCCAATGAACTAGTCTGAGGTGCTACACCTCTCGATCATCTAGGACTAATGTCAAAATCTGCACAAGAACTGCAGAGTGTAGTATGAGTGAAATCGATGCCATGTACTCTATAAGTGGCGAGCCTAACCTCGATGAAGTAGTGACGAGGCTAAGGCGGGTCACTCACACTACAACCTATACGCAATATATAATAAAGACAGAAAATGAAGTATAGAGTGAAATAAAGAAGTCAATTGAAAATGATAGCTACAACTTCAGGAAATAAGCCAATAAGTTCAGAATTTACCAATCCTTAGTGCAAAAGAAAATACCGTAAAACTAACACAGCTCAGGGAAATATAAACACATAGGTTGTTGCAGTGCGCAACCCGATCCCACCGTACATTACATAATCAGAATCATAATTGACCCTTATTCCACAAAAATAATCCACCCTTATTACACATGTTGCGGCATGCAACCCGATCCCACCGTACAATATAGGTTTACCCTTATTCCACCATATTATTCTACCCTTATCTCACTTGTTGCGGCGTGCAACCCAATCCCACCATATCAATACCAAGTACTCAATGTGCACCATAAAATTTACAACTTAAATCATGGAAAGCCTTTACAACCCATAAATACCAAACTGAACCACATAGGAAACCTTGTACAACATGAGAAGCTATATAAGTAATACTACACAGCGAGACCAATCCAGAAATTTGCAACTAGAAGGTGCAAATAAACCAACTTGAGCAGGTAGTAGGAGACCATGAAACTATGAGAAGATCTAATATCATTAACATGAGAAAAAATTGATTAACAGGTAGCAGTTAGGCCTAGAAATACATTTAAAGCATATAACAATTAAGCCAGGGAAAGAAGTAATTAAAGAAAAGTGGGAAAAACATGCTAAATAGATAATTCGGCAGCGCATAAGCACTCGTCACCTCTCATATATGCCGCTCACATGAAATTCATGTAACACATAATTAGAGGGTTCCTAATTCCCTCAAGTCAAGGTTAGACACAACACTTACATTGCTCCGAAGGCCACTCAATGCTCAATCACAGCTTTTCCTCTAGAATCCGTCTCCAACCCACTCGTATCTAACCACAATTGGCTCAATAATATCAAATATTTCTAAAGAAATCAATTACAATGCATAAATTTAGAATTCCCACACTTTCTCCTAAAAAGTCAAAAATCGACCCCGGACCCGCTTGATCGAAACCCGAGGTTCAAACCAAAATCCATTTACTCATTCACCCTTGAGCTCGATTATGTAATTAATTTCGGAATCCGACCTCAAATTGAGGTCTAAATCCCCAATTTGCAAAACCCCTCCAATTCTTCCTAAATCCCTAGTTTTCTACCATGAAAGAACAAAGATTATGGCTAGGAATTAATAGGTGATGTTGGAAATGGAAGAAAATGAGTTAAAGAGTAAAAAACCTATGAACTGGTGTTGAGTTTTCCTTTCAAAATCGCACTTAGACCGAGTTCTAATTGGGAGTTTATGAAAAAGGAAAAAATCCCATTTTTGAAATATTTTAAGGTTTGGGCCTTAGGCCTTCTTCGCGTTCGTGATGACCAGCAACCCGAGTGGCTTACGCATTCGCGAGTCCTCCTTTGCATTCGCGAAGGCTGCTCCCCTGGCCTTTATGAGCCAACGCTCGTGTTCACGTAGAAGAAAGATTGACCCCCTCCCCAAGGTCACTCAAGCTTCGCGTTTTGGAGAAGCTGGTCGCGTTCACAAAGGGTAAGGCCTCTATTGCTTCGCGACCCAGCTACCGCGTTCGCGATGAAGAAAATCCCCCAGCCCTATATTACTCTTCGTGTTCGCGAGAGTACCTTCGCAAATACGCAGAAGATACCTGATAACAGCTGATGCCAAAAACCGATTATTTTTCTAAGTTCAAAACACGCGTAGCCTATCCGAAACTCACACGAGCCCTCGGGGCTCCAAACTAATTATGCACACAAGTCCAAAAACCTCATACAAACTCGCTCGCGCGATTAAAACACCAAAATAACGCCTAGAACTACGAATCGAACATCAAATAAAATGAAAGTTTCAAGAAAACTTTAAAACTCCTATTTTCACAACCGAACATCCGAATCACGTCAAATCAACTCTTTTTCTCATCAAATTTGACAGATGAGTCACAAATATCATAGTGGACCTGTACAGTGCTCCGAAATCAAAATACAAGCCCGGTATCAACAAGACCAAATATCGGTCGATTCTTAAAAATCATTAAACTTCAAACTTCCAATTTTCAATAAAAATCAATAACTCGAGCTCCGGACCTCCGAATTCGGTTCCAGGCATACGCCCAGGTCCCAAATTACGATACGAACCCATCAGGATCATCAAAATACAGAGTCGGGTCCGTTTGCTCAAAACATTGACCGAAGTCAACTCAAATGAGTTTTTAAGATAAAATTTTTATCAGTTTTTAACATATAAGCCTCCCGGAAGAATACCCGAACTGAGCATGAAAATCGAGTAAGGCTAAAATGAGGCATTTGAGACCTCAAAATACAGAATTAGGTTCTAAAATATAAGATGACCTATTGGGTCATCACATTTACTCTTATGGAGATTTACCTTTATTTTCTTGGGTCTATCAACGTGGATGTGCAGATAGAGATTGACTTTCATTTCTGAGTTCTTCAAAGTGCATTTGCAGATACAAGTCTCCAACGAAGGAGATGAAGTAAGGACCAAAAATTTAGGTTCAGACTTTAAAGTGGTTTAATAAGGGTTTAATTTTTAGGGTGGGTACCGGGTATTGGGTCGGTTTAGTGTAAAAATAAACCCGGATGGATAAAATAGCTTAAATGGCTGCCATGTGGTCTCTCCATTAACTTTGAGGGTATATTTATCCAATAGTAAGACGGTAGGGGTATTTATACTTGATTAGTATAACTAAGAGTAACTTTAAATAATTTTAAATAGTAAATGAGTATTTTTGTTTGTAAATATAGTGAGGTAATCCGCCTAAAAATAGGAATTACAACTGTTTAATTTTGTATTTCATGTATTCGCGCCACTGTATTTATAAAATACATTAAGATAATCCGCCTAAAAATATGGATTACAGTTGTTTAATTCTATATTCCATATATTCACGCGACTTGTATTTATAAAGCACGATATTGAATTGTATTAAATTTTACTACATTTAATTAAGATGTATTCAAACAACTCAAAACCAAGAAATAGGGTGTATACCGCTCTATTCAATTCGGTTTTATACACTATATTCAATTCAGTTATATTCATTCTTAACTATTTTACATTGTGTCCATTATCGTCATATTCAATTCGACTGTTTTCAAACAACAAAAAATCAAAAAAAACAATGATAATTGGTTGTATTCAAATAATAAAAATTCAAAAATACAGGGATCTTCCATAAAAAAACCTTTGAAATACATAAATACAAACAAAATTAATGCATTTATACATAATACAATGTATTTGAGTGTATTTGTACACAATATAATGTATTTTTTTCATTTTATGTGACTCAATAGTAAATAAGAAAAGAAAGTTCGTCGGAGATGGCATCTTAAGGCCAAGCAAAATACTATATACATTGTCTAAAATTAAAAGGGGGGAGGAACAAAAGTCTGGCCTTGAGAATACACTATCACATTGTATCTACCAAAAGTTTAAGATATTCTCTTCACCGAGCTACTAGAGCTAGATGTAAATGCATCAGTGCCGAAAAGTTTCAGATCTATTCTCTCCGTCGAGGTAAGAGCCGGTAGCGCGATGAAGATGGCAGACTCCTGATGGTGGAAGAGGGAGAAGGAGAACCAATCTGGCCATGGCTACGGATTGAGCTTTTGAAAATTTGAAGCAGAGTCGTCGGAGAAGAAAGAAATCCGAGGAAGAGTCGCGAAAATCTGAATAGACATGGCCATGGCGGTAGGTCGCCGGAGAAGACGATGGCTTGCCGAAGACATAGATAATAGGGAGAGAGAATTGAGGGAGAAGAGAGAGGGTTGATGAATCAGTTGTATATATTTGTATTTTGTTATAAATTATAAAAAGTGGCTAAATAATAATTTTTTTCAAAGTGTTTTAGTTTATAATAAATAGGGTGCATTATTTAGATATAAGATGTAACATTTCCTTAATATTTTTATGTTGATATTATTTTCATTCTAAATTTGATATGGTAATCCAGTATAGAAAATAATCAAGGGCCGGTTGGTGTAAAATAATTACAACTGCTAGCCAAATATATATTTTATATACAGTAATTTTATATATATATATATATATATA
>ML376547.1:8218-74889 GCA_005239525.1 Nicotiana knightiana | reverse complement strand
ATGAGTGTAGTTTGATTGCTCGAGGATGAGAAAATGTTTAAGTGTGGGGTATTGATGCGTGGCTAGAATTCATGGTTTAACAAGTTATATGCCTTACATTTTATGTACGTTAATGATAAAAAATACACTTTTTATGTGCATAATGGAGTTTATTTCATGTGTAGGTGCATTGGAGATGGAAACCGAGCTAAATGAATGCATGAACGTCGAAAATACGATCAAGAGTCGAAAAGGAGTGACCCAGGCTATAGCCGGGCGTTTTGGCCTTAAAGCCAAGCCAACCCGGGCATTAGTGGGGCGTTTGGCCCCTAAAGCCAGGGTCAGCCTGTCATTAGTGGGGCGTTAGTGCCCTAAAGCCAGGCCTGCCCTGGCTTTAAGGGGGCGTTTGGTCCCAAACGCCTGGGTCCTGAGGTCCGGTCAATTCCGAGTTTTGAAGAGTTTAAGTGTTTCCCGATTGGAATAAAAGTCTCCTACACGTTTAGGGTTTATCCCAAACATATAAATAGACCCAAAAACACAACTTGAAGAGGGAGGAAGCCATTGAAGAGAAGTCAAACATCGATTTGTACAGCTTTTATTCATTACTTTGTAGTTTAATTATGCAAGTTATTTTGGATTTGATTCTTATGAACATGTTTAGCTAATTTCTTTAATCTAGGGTTTTGGTGGAACCCGTTGGGGGATGAACTTATTGTGATATTAATATAGTTTTGATTGGTTGATTAATCTCTATTTGTTCAACTACGTTCTTGTTGTAGTTAATTGAATGGCCATCAATTAGCTGTTCCTATTTATTATGTACCTAATTGAGAGAGAGTGCATATTTAGGTAGTTGTTTGAACAACATCACTCCCGGAGTATAGACGAAAGTCATAACCGAGGGTTTAGAGGTTGGATTAGAGATAACGATACCTCGGGTGCAATCTAAAGTGAACTGTAATGCAATCTAGCTAGCGTAACTTGAGAGAGTGCGTCTAGTAAATTATCATAATTACTTGAGAGAGATTTATGGTAGATAGAGTGTTCATGATTGATAGAGACAACTAATCAAACTATAAGAAGTATCCGAGAAGGAAGTTCACCGATGGGTAAAACCATAACTTTAGACCTTTATTACAATTGTTTACACCTTATTGTAGTTAATCTTTGGTTTTAATATATTCATTCAGTTGTAGTAGTTTAAACAACACCAAGTGACAGTTTAGTATTCTGACAGCTTGCTTGATACGTTAACTCCCTATGGGATCGACTCTGGGCTTAATACCCCAGATTATATTTCCAACGCCCGTTTAGTCTTTCATTAGACATAGTTGAGTGTGATCAGTGACCAATTCTGATGTTCCTGCTAGGTATACTGATATCCGAGCTTGAAGGTTGTGCCATGGTGCTTCAGCTGTACTGGTTTGGAGATACCTTGAAGCTTTTTACCAAGACTTTACTAGGTTCATACCATGCTCATGACAGTATGATCTCTATTTTTCTAATCCACCATTTATCCTTCTCAATCGCGTTAACACGCTCGATGCGATGGTAGGTTTCTCCACTTAACTTCCTTCTGTTTTCTACCACCGGAATAGTCTGACTAGTGTAAATGGGGTTGCTCACATCTCTATGGACGATTACTTCTTGATGGTTCCATTCAAATTTTACTTCTTGGTGCAAAGTATATGCAACAGCTCCAACGGCATGTACCAAGGCCGTCTCAGCAGCAGATTGTAGGAGACGAATATGTCTAGTACCTGGAATCCAACATCGAACCAGGTAGGACCCATTTGCAAGCATAGGTTGGTTTCTCCAATTGTGGCTCTTTGTGACCCATCGAATGCTTTCACATTCATAGATCCTGCTCATATTTCATGTAGGCCCTTGCCCAACCTCTTCAGATTTGTCAGCGGACAGATGTTCAGGCTGGACCCTCCGTCTATCAGAACTCTGGCAATGAACTTATCTTCACATTGCAATGTGATGTGCAGTGCCCTGTTGTGGCTTAATTATTCAGGTGGAAATTCGTCTTCATGGAAGGTGATCTTATGGCTTTCCAACACTTGTCCCACCATATTGACCATTTCTCCGCTAGTAATGTTGTTGGGCATATATGCTTCATTCAGTACCTTCATCAGAGCATTCTTGTGTGCTTTAGAATTTTGCAGCAACGATAAGATGGATATATTGGCGGGAGTATTATTCAGATGATCAACAACTGAATACTCCCTTGCTTGTACTTTTCTCCAAAGGTCGTCTGGACCAATTGCAGTGACGGGTTGTTTGTTGGAAGCTTGCTTACTGGTCTCTCCCAAAGACTCAGGTGTGTAATTCTGCCCGTTCTGGTCATCCTTTGTGTAGCGCCAGACTCTTCCATATTTTCTTTCGTCTTTCTCCTAGCCTCAACAACATAATCCCAAGGTAAATTGGTGGAACTGAAGGGCGGTGTGGATGTCACCATCACAGTGAAAGGGGTGGATACTTCTACCTCAAACGGAGCAGGTGTAGCTACAGGTGGTGTCACTTCTACTTCAAAGGGAGTCGATGCGGTTACCTTATCTTTGACTGGAGGTTGTTCCTGTACCATAATCGAATTAAGCGTGACTGCCGGCTTCTTAGGATCATCACCCTCCTGAATAAGTCTAATTGATCCCTCGGGATCCCACTCTTCATCAGTTTCTATTACATTGACTCCTTCACCCTTATGATCTGGGAGGGGGTTGTTGCGAACATTGGGTGTGTTTTCTTTCGCCTGTATGACCTTGGTATCAATCAATGTTTGGATCTTATCTTTCAAGGTGCAGCATTCATCAATAGTGTGTCCTTTCATACAAGAATGATACGCACAATATTGTTGGGGTTGACCCATTGAGATGAGTTTTCCATAGTCACGGTGGGAATAGGGGTGACATATCCAACCACTTTTAATCTTTCATACAACAGGTCGATGGGTTCAGCAATAGGGGTATATTGTCTGGGTGGTTCGCAATCAAAATTGGGCCTGGGTTTTTGATAGTTTGGACGAGCTGGAGGTGAATGATAATAGGCTGGTTGGGTATTATCGGTATGGTAGGCGGTAGTGGGTTGAGGATATCTAGGAGGTGAAGGCTGGTATGTGGGTGGAGGTGTTTGGTATACAAATGGAGATTTTGGACCTTGGGCGACCATTACTGTCCCCACTTCTTTCTTCTTTAATATGCCACCTAGTTGTAGTGGTTTCCTTATGGATCATCCCTAGATCGGATGATGAACTCATTGGTGGGGAACTACTCGAACATCCAGTGAACCTGGTCCTCAGTCAAGTTGTCAAAAAATTGCACACATTATCTAGCATTCTCTAGTTGAGCAAACCTGTCTGGGATAAAGGTCATTCTCTTGGGGTGATGAAAGGCTATGTGATCGTTCCACGGTCTTCGTGGAAACTCTTGGCGGTATTGACCTTTCTAGAAATGTTCTAGCAACCAAATTTGTAGTAGCAGATTACAACCCTTGAAGTGTTTGAACTTCTTCTGGCAGTGATCCAAGGCCCGATATATGTCAGCTATAATCATAGGGACATTAGTATATGTTTTTCCATCGATTCCCTCCATTAAGGCATTTGGTTACCATGGCCAGTCTGGTGTGAATTCTATCCATTTTGCTTGGAAACACTATCATACCCAAGAAGCAGACGATAAACACGAAAACCCTGCAATGAATCCAACCCAAGGAAGTGACGGAGAACTCGTCATGAAAGATACGGTAGGATTTGCTGTGACCGTATCGTTCATAAAACAAGTCGAAGGGTATATAGGACTTCTTCAGACACACCACGTTGTCATTCTGTTTTAACCCTGTCATTTTCAGAAACCTTTGGGAGTGCGATTTTTCGGCACCAATAAACCGGGACTGTCCCAAGGTAATCCATTAAATCCCCATATTTCCTCCAAAAGAGGGGTCATTTCTATGTTGCCAAAACGGAACACGGCCCTTTTTTTCTGTCCCAGAACATAGTGGCAGCTTCAATCAACATGTTGTTTGGTTGGATATCCAAGGAAGGTAGGTTTCCAAGGACTCTTTTCACATGGTTTTTATCGCTTGATAGAAGGTCTTCCCACCAATCTAGCAACAATGGTGGTAAGTTACGGACCATGCCGAACCTGGGGACTTCATGCCTCATTTCTGCAAAACAAATAAGGTTAGACCCTTTCCCTCTTCGGATTCAACTATTTATACATTAATGATTAGCATATTGGCACTTATTTCTCCAAATTAATGCACAGATCGTGGTTGCGTCCGTTGGGATTACCCCGGTGGACTTTGGACAAGGATTTTCTTAAAGGGTTATTATGTGGACAACATATTAAACCAAGACCATGATGCATGTAAAATTATAATTAGAGTAAGGTTTTTATAGAGGTCTAGACTGGTACCCTCAAGCGGAAAACTCGAGAGGGAAAGTCACTGAACTGTCGACTGCATCGCTCATCAAGTGTTGTTAGGGTATTTATTACGCACGAGTGGAATATGATGTTGAGCATGATTTATGCAACAGAAAATAGCATGTTGTCACGTATTTGCACAATGAAAAAAATGATAAATGCAGTATTTAATAATCCTAATGGCATTTAAGAAAGAAAACAAAGAGATGAGTCAGTTTCCATAGTAAAGAGTAATAAAACAAGAAAGAGATATCGTAAATGACTGAAGATAGGAAAATAAATTCATATAAAGTGGGAAGGGGAAGGGTATGCAAGTATTGACGGAATAATAAAGGCATGCATAAAGACTAATTCACAAAAATTAGGTTCGTTATGGTAAGAGCCTAAAAATATCCCCAGCGGAGTCGCCATGTTGTCGCGCTCCCTTTTTCCTTGGGAAATCGGGTTTCGACATTTTTGGGACAACTCCTTTTTCGAGATGGGTTTGGAATTGGAAGAGTCGTCACCTAAAGGATTAAGGTGTGTTAGGGAACCTAGAGCAATTAACTCATATAACCAGTTTACATCACCAGAGATCGGGTAAGGGCTCAAATTACCTTGAGGGAAAGGTGTTAGGCACCCCTCAAGGTCCAAAACGGTGGGTCCCGACCAAACTTAAATTAAGCGAATTAGTCTAAAAGGGGAGAAAGCAATTTGGACAAATACGATATTCAATTTATTTTAAACAGGAGTATGGGGGGGTCCTAAGTTTTTCATCCTATAGGATCATTCCGTGCAATACTTTATAACTTCACCAAGTCGGGGGTGTTACTCATAGTATTAACGCATGGGCTATCATCTCCTTACTACCCAATTACTATCTTTAATTTGTTACTTAAGTGTTCTACTAGTTTCTAGCTCGTTCCTTATGCATGCACTACCCGTCCCTTACCTATGGCCCTGGAGGTATTAGGACCTTTATTTGGGATAGTTCTAGACCAACCTATATTACTTAAAATGTGGAATCTAGGAGACAAACAAAAACAAATAGGACTTTCAGATAAGGGAACAACTGTGGGCTCACGTTGACCTCTACACGTAGACAACAAAAACACGCAGACTTTATTAACATTGGGATCCTATAGGCAGGATATCTATGTGGTAAAACAGAATGCCGAGACAGTTTTACTAAGGCGAGCATTACGGCCTATTTGTTTGCCTACTGATTTTATTCAGCATGAATCTGGGCACTTCAGGCAGTAATATGTCACAATTATAAACCTAGAACCATTATTAAGTCCTACAAATATATTGCCTATGTGATTGACAGCAATGATTTAATTCAGAATCGATCGACAGAATCCTATAGGCATGATTTCTACAAGCTTGTTGATTATAGACCTATATACATGATTTCTAAGTGTAACACTGATTTTAACTTATAAAGACAGTTTTTACTCCTTTTCAATCCTATAAACATGCTTTCTAACTGCTGAATTGATTTGAATCTTATAGGCATGATTTCTAAATGTTGAATTGATTTGAACCCTATAGACATGATTTCTAAATGCTTATTTTAGTCTTGTAGGCATGATATCTATTGCATGATTGACTTAAACACTATAGGCATGAATTCTAAGTTTGAAACTGATTTTAGTCCTATAGGCATGATACTATTAACCGTATAAAGGAAGAATTTAAACACATTGCCAGGAAAGATAATTATCTCACACAACAAAGTCCTATAGGCATGATTGCTAACGCACATTTGTTGAAAACATGTATAGATCCTATGAACAGGATTTCTAATATACAGAATTAAACGAAAGTCTTATAAGCAGGATGTCTAGTATGCAAATGTAAAAACGTAGAATCAAAATGATCATGATAGTCCTGTAGGCAGGATTTCTATACACAACATAGTATTCACATAGTTTGATCAGCATAATTAANCCCAACTTCACTAAATATCCCCCAAATCTGTTATTACATAGTTATTAAAACCCAGAATATCAAATGAATCACATAATGGTAACAGTTACACTATAGGGAGCCTTCATAGGCCCAAATAAACCCGGGAACCAGGCCTTCCATCATAACAACAACATATCATATGGATTCATAGTACATTGTAACCAGGTTTCCAGTGTGTCAAAGTTCCCAAGGGCCTCAGGGGACCCAGGGCAATGCTCACACTAGAGAACCAAATGCTCAGAAATAATTCAAAAGAGATAGGAACCAAACCCTAGTGTGTCAGAGTTCACAAGGGTCTCACATGGACCCCGAGCAGTGCTCACACTGAGGAGGTTAAGGATAGAACCTAAAGACCTAAGAATAGGAGTTTGAGGTAGCAGTATAGAAAAAGAGACAATGGTAAAGGACATATTTTGAAACAGGTTTGAGTTTAGAAAAGCCATCATCACAGAGTTTAAAACACAGAATATGTAGGCAGAATTGCACTAAGAAGACAAATTGGTAAGATTTGCAAAGTTGTTCATGCTCAAGTATACAATTTTAATAAGTTAAAATCTAAAAGTCCTAATTAAGCTAAGTATACATGCTAACATTTAGGACAACTTTGTCTAATCATAGGAAAACATTGAGACATGGTATTAAGGCAAAGGTCGAGTAATCATGTGGAATCCAAAGAATGCAAGACACACCAGCAGACAAGTTATAAAAGGACATGAATGAAAGAAAAGGGACTTAATACAACCAAGACAAAATAATACAAGTTTGTAAAGATTCTGGACTGATTAGCTAATGAACATACTAGTATTAACCTAAAGAGGCTAAGTTTAGGACAATTTCAAAACTAGCAAAACAACATATATGAAAAAAATTAAAATACATTAAGCTAATCCCTAAGAGGATTCATGTTATTCAATATAAACAGTCTCAGAACTAATAACATCAATTATAGAACTAATGGAAAGCACATAAACATGAAACTGACAGAGTCATGCTCATAATGGACTTTAAACATGCTGGCTCACAAATATTTCGTAAAAGTAAAATGACAAAGGGATAGTCACTCACCAATTAGGCAAGAAAACAAGAAATACACCACAGTAGTCGACAGCCCAGATTTATTTGGCCTTGGCTTTTAGCCGGCCAAGACCAGAAACAAATGAGAGAGGGAAAAGAGAATACATAACCAAGCCCTAAGTTCCTTAGTGAGAATATAATGATTCGAGTTTGTCTAAAAGGGGAGAGGGGAGGGGTTTATATAGTATTATAGTATAAACAGGAAACATGGTAAGTATTAAACAAAAAATCAGTTAGAGTCTAATTTTAGGGAAAATAATACATAAACAAGGGTGTTCAGTAAACTAACAGAGAATCCGAGAATGTAATCATGAAAGTAACACTTAAAATAAGGGGATACAACAAAGAATAAGGAAAATATCATACAAAGATCGATTAAAATCAGATTTACAGCGAAATAAAGTAAAAAAACAAAAGGAACATGGTAGATTAAACAAAAATAAGGAAAATATCAATCAAATACAAGAAAGGAAAGAGTATCAATCAGAAATCAGTAAAGAATATGGAAAGATCTCAAACCCTAGTTGAGACTGACGCCTTAAATCGGGCCAAAAATACAAGGATTGTTCAATATAGCATATATAGAGATGGAAGATCATCCAAATCTTCATAAAATTAGAGTGAATTAACCCGTTATTGAGGTAGTTCTTTCCAAACATAAGGTAAGAACCAAGTGATGTCAACAACATACATATAAGGGTAGAATATTACAAAATAGGTAAGCAAATCATGGATTGATTCCATGTTTGAGCCGGAATCGGAGAGAATTGGGGAGTGATGGCGCTAGGGTTTGACAGAGAGAGAGGGGGAGTATGAGAGTATAAGGGTGGCGGGTGAAGAGGTAAAGGGGGAATTAGATATGGATCATTGATCTTTAGAGATCAACGGTCACGATTAGAAGGGTCCTGGGTCGGGTGTTTTAAATGGGTATGGGGATTGGGTTAATATGTATTGGGCTAGGGGTATTGGGCTAGTAAGGGTGTTGGTTTAAATCCGGAAATGGGGATTTTAGGAGCTAAATTTTAAATACCCATTTTAACAAATAAATAATTTATAAAAAATAATTAATAAATAAAAAAATATCACTTATGCATGAAAAATGATTTAAAATAATTACTTAACATTATAAAAATATAAAAAGTCATTTTTTTTTATAAATAATATAATTATGCATACATATGGGCTATTATTGCAAAATATGCAATTTTAGCCTTAAAATGCAGATGTAATTATAATAAATGTACCAAAATATTTAAAGCTTAGTATGAATATAAATTATGAAATTAGATGATAAAATAATCATAAAAATTATTTGTGATGTAATTAATGATTATTTATATAATAAAAAATAGGAATAAATTGATTTAAAAATCTTTTAAAATTATGGAAAATTATGAAAAAATGTTGGTTGGTGCTCATGCACTATTTTGAAAGTATATATGTATTTACAAAATATATATGAGAAAAATTGGCTGTCAACAAGTGTCGTGACGGGACCTAGTATTTACGACAAGTTAAGCCTAATATTACGAAAAATCTAAAGAAAACACAACATTTAAAAGATAAAATAGCATATTGTGAATAACCAAAAATAATGTCATTCGGCATATAAAAAAGATAGTTTCCCGAGACTCGGAATACTGATAAGTGTTTGAAGATACATAAGAAGACTTTAGACGAGGGAGTAGAAGGGAACTCAGAGGATTCTGTGGACGCTGGCAGAAGTACCTTGAAGTCTCCTAGAAATCAACAACACGTACTATCCTCGAGGCTGATAGCTCGTACCTGGATCTGCACACGAAAAACATGTGCAAGAAAGTGCATGAGTACACCACAATGGTACCCAGTAAGTGCCAAGCCTAACCTCGGTCAAGTAGTGACGAGGTCAGGTCAAGGCCCTACCGGAGTAAATATAATCAAATTAAACAGTAAAAGATATAAGTAAATTTGCGGTAAAACATTTAAAGAAATTCTCAATGTTTAACAGTTAAAGGAGCCCTCGGCTCGGAACACGGTAAAACACAATAGGACAAACTCCCGGGATACCGTCCCATAGTTCCAAATGATTATGCAGTATAGGGGGATCTCCCTCATACGTCCGTAGTCCCAAAAGTAAATATACAGTGCGGGGGATCTTCCAAAATACGTATGTAGTCCCAAAATGAATATGCAATACAATGGGATCTCCCGGAATATGTTCGTAGTCCCAATTTAAATATGCAAGACAGGGGGATCTCCCGGAATACGTCTGTAGTCCCAATTTAAATATGCAACGCAAGATAAAATGACAGGTATGACATCGAGTTATACAGTTTAGACTAAATATATATAGGGAAAATAGGGGCTTAACTAAGCATGGCGCACAGAAGGTCAAAGAGGCAATTAAACACGTAAACATGCTTCCCTAATCTAAGCTAAAAAATTAAACATATTAATGCAATTTAATAAAGGAAAAACAATTTATCACTTAAAAAAAGGGAAAATGGGAGTTTTGCAATAATAGCCTATGTACATACTCGTCACCTTATGTACACGGTGCCCACACATCAATAAATATCAAACATCCTAAGGGGGAGTTCCCCAACACAAGGTTAGGCAAGCCACTTACCTCAACCGCTCAAATCAACTTGAAATCACGCTCTTGCCACGAGTATCCAACTCTGAGTGTCCCGAAGCTATTTAAATAAATTGCATAATGTAAATATAGTTACAAGCAACTAGTTCAAATAATCAATTCGAATCAACTTTTTCCTCCATTTCCGAACTTTTACCCTCAAATTCCTTAATTAGAAGAGGAAAACAACAATAGATTATTGTATTATGATCAAAATAGAGTTAGAATTCGTTACCCAATGATTCTCCTTCAAAAATCCTCGAGAAATCGTCTCCCACCGAGCTCCAAATTGATTTTCTTGCGTTATGAAATTTCAAACTCTTGAATTCCATATTTCTGCCCAGCGATTTCCTCACCTGCGGTTAATGGGGCCGCACCTGCGATCCTGCACCTGCGAAAAAGGCATCGTATGTGCGAAAACAACTTATCCGGGCTGGGGCCACATCTGCGGTTCCCCAACCAAATCTGAGGTCCCTGATGTCTTGTCCTTCTTCCGCTTCTACAAACACCACCACCGCAGGTGCGGACACGCAGGTGCGAAACACCAGAACCAGTAACACCAGATTTTTTTCTAAGTCCAATTTTCTTCCCCTTGATCATCTAAAACACACCCGAGGGCCCCGGGACCTCAACCTAACCTACCACCCAGTCATATAACCTCACTCGAACTTAGTAGAGCCTTCAAAACACATCAAATAACACCAAAAACAAGAATTAAACATGGATTCAAGCCTAAGAACTTAGCATTTTCCTTAATTCCACAAACGATGTCGAAATACCTCAAACCTCATCCGAATGACCTCAAAGTTGACACACAGGTCACAAATGACACTACGAACCTACCACTTTCGGAATTCCATTTTGAGCTCGATTTCAAAATTTCCCCTATTGGTCGAAAT
Source organism: Nicotiana knightiana (assembly GCA_005239525.1). Classification (NCBI taxonomy): domain Eukaryota; kingdom Viridiplantae; phylum Streptophyta; class Magnoliopsida; order Solanales; family Solanaceae; genus Nicotiana; species Nicotiana knightiana. The sequence goes on along the minus strand of ML376547.1, from coordinate 63,946 downwards.
CGCCGAAAATCTAACTTTCGCCAATTCAAGTCTAAATCTACTACAAACCTTCCAAACCACATTCCGGACGTGATCCTAACCCCTAAATCACTCAATGGATCTAACGGAGTCGATGGAGTTCCATTCTGGATCTGTCTTCACACAGTTCTGACTACGGTCCAATTTCTAAGGCTTAAACTCACAATTAAGGACTAAGTGTCCCAAAACTCTCCGAATTCCCTAACTAATCACTCCGGTAGGTCCCAATAGCAGAAACAAATGTGGGGAAAGCAGTTATTAGGGGATGGGGGATCTAACTCTCAAAACGACCGACCGGGTCATTACATTCTTCCCCTCTTAATACAATCATTCATCCTCGAACGAGCATAAAGACATACCTGACACTGTGAAAAGATGAGGGTATTGGCTGCGCATATCTTGCTCAGTCTCCCAAGTCGCCTCCTCGACCGGTTGACCCCTCCACTAGACCCTTACTGATGCAATATTCTTTGACCTGATTTTTCTGACTTGCCTATCCAAAATGGCTACTGGCTCCTCAACATAAGATAGATCCTTGTCCAACTGGACTGAGCTTAAATCCAATACATGAGTTGGGTCATCGTGATACTTCCGGAGCATAGAAACGTGGAATAGCGGATGAACTCCTGCTAGGCTGGGAGGCAAGGTTCGCTCATAAGCAATCTCCCCAACACGCCGCCATATCTCAAATGGAGCAATGAACCTCGGGCTCAGCTTGCCCTTCTTCCCGAATCTCATGACGCCCTTCATAGGCGATACCCAAAGCAAAACCTGATCTCTGGTCATAAATGCCAAATCACGGACGTTCTGGTCCGCATAACTCTTTTGTCTGGACTGGGCTGTGCGAAGTCTCTCCTGAATCACTTTCAACTTATCTAGGGCATCCTGGACCAAATCTATACCCAACAATCGGGCCTCGCCCGACTCAAACCATCCTGAATCGATGCGGGCCTCCGCCATTGTTGTGCCATTTAAATGTTGGACTGGTAACTACTATTATAAGCAAACTGTGCAAGAGGCAAGTATTGGTCCTATGACCCTCCGAACTCCATCACACATGCACGAAGCATATCCTCAAGAATCTAGATCGTGCGCTCGGACTGCCCGTTCGTCTGAGGGTGAAAGGTTGTGCTCAACTCCACCCTGGCACCCAACTCCTGCTGAAAGGCTCTCCAGAACCATGATGTGAATTGTGTACCCCTGTATGAAATGATGGATACTGGAATACCGTGAAGGCGGACAATCACCCTGATATAAATCTCAGCCAATCTCTCTGAAGAATAAGTGGTCAATATTGGAAGAAAATGAGTTGACTTGGTCGGCCGATCCACGATCACCCAAATAGCATCGAACTTTCTCAAAGTTCATGGAAGTCCAACTACAAAGTCCTTGGTGATTCGCTCCCACTTCCACTCGGGGATCTCTAACCTCTAAAGTAATCCACCCAGCCTCTGGTGCTCATATTTGACCTGCTGACAGTTGAGACACTTGGCCACAAACCCCACTATATCCTTCTTCATCCTCCTCCGCCAATAGTGCTACCTCAAATCCTAGTACATCTTTGTGTCACCCAGATAAATGGAGTACCGCGAGCTATGGGCCTCCTCAAGAATCATATCCCGAAGCCCATCTACACTGGGCACACATATCCGGCCCTGCATCCTCATTACACCGTCATCATCAACAGTCACATCCATGGAATAACCTCGTCGAACCCTATCCTGAAGATCTAGAAGGTGGGGGTCATCATACTGGCGCTCTCTGATACGGTCATAAAGAGAAAACCGAGCAACCACACAAGCTAATACCCGGCTAGGTTCTGAAATATCCAGTCCCACGAACTGACTGGCTAAGGTCTAAACATCCAAGGCTAGGGGCCTCTCAGCTGATGAAAGATATGCCAAACTCCCCAAACTCTCTGCCCGGCGACTCAAGGCGTCGGCCACTACATTGGCCTTCCCCGGGTGGTACACTATAGTGATATCATAATCTTTAAGTAGCTCCAACAACCTCCGCTGACGCAAATTAAGGTTATTCTGCCTGAATAAGTGCTGCAAACTCCGGTGATTCGTGTAGATCTTATAAGGAACGTCGTTCAAATAATGACGCCAGATCTTCAGGGTGTGAACAATAGTTGCTAACTCGATATCATGAACCGAATAATTCTTCTCATGCACCTTCAACTGTCTAGACGCGTAGGCAATCACCCTACCGTCCTGTATCAATACCGCCCCAAGTCCAATCCTCGAGGTATCATAATAGACAGTGTAGGACCCCGAACCTGTTGGCAATACTAATATTGGGGTTGTAGTCAAAGCCGTCTTGAGCTTCTGAAAGCTCTCCTCGCACTCCTCAGTCCACCTGAACGGAGCACCCTTCTGGGTCAGTCTGGTCATAGGTGCTGCAATAGATGAAAATCCCTCTACAAAGCGATGGTAGTACCCTGTCAAACCAAGGAAATTGTGGATCTCTGTAGCCGATGACGGTCTAGTCCAGCTCTGCACCGCCTCCACCTTCTTCAGATCTACCTTGATCCCATCACAAGACAGTATGTGGCCCAAGAATTCCACTGAATCAAGCCAGAAGTCACACTTAGAGAATTTTTCATACAATCTCTTCTCCCTCAATGTCTGAAGCACCGTCCTCAAGTGTTGCTCATGATCCTCCCGAGACCGGGAATATACCAGGATGTCGTCAATAAACACAATGATGAAGGAATCAAGATAAGGTTGGAACACACTGTGCATCAAATGGATAAAGTCTACTGGGGCATTGGTCAACCCAAATGACATGACAAGAAACTCATAGTGACCATATCTGGTCCTGAAGGCAGCCTTCGGGATGTTCGGCTCCCGAATCTTCAACTGATAATAGCCAAAACGTAAGTCAATCTTGGAAAATATCCTAGCACCCTGTAACCGATAAAATAAATCATCGATGCGAGGCAAAGAATACATGTTCTTCACTGTAACCTTGTTTAACTGACGATAATCAATACATATACACATAGAACCGTCTTTTTTCTTCACAAATAAGACCGGAGCACCCCAAGGTGATACACTAGGCCTGATGAAACCCTTATCGAGCAACTCATGCAAATGCTCCTTCAACTCCTTCAACTCAGGAGGAGCCATACGGTAGGGAGGAATAGAAATGGGCTGAGTGTCCGGCAACAAATCAATGCCGAAATCAATATCTCTATCGGGCAGCATACCCGGAAGATTAGCTGGAAATAAATCAGGGAAGTTCCTCACTACTGGGACTAACTCAACTGTAGGGGTATCAACACTTACATCTATCACATAGGCCAAATACGCATCACACCCCTTATCAACCATCCGCTGAGCCTTAAGAAATGAAATGACTCTGCGGGGAGTACACTCTAACGTACCTCTCCGCTCTAATCTCGGTAAGTCTGGCATAGCCAGCATCACGGTCTTAGTGTGACAATCAGGAATAGCATAATGGGTCGACAACCAGTCCATGCCCAAGATAACATTGAAATCTACCATACTGAGTAATAACAAATCATCCCTAGTCTCGAAACCACTAAGAACAATCAAACACGACTGATATACGTGGTCCACAACTAGAGAATCTCCCACATGAGTAGATACATAAGCAGGGGAACTCAAAGAATCCCAAGGTATCCCCAAATGTGAAACAAAATAAGAAAACACATATGAATACGTAGAGCCTGGGTCAAATAATATTGATGCATCTCTATGACAGACTGGGATGATACCTGTGATAACTGAATCTGAAGCGACGACCTATGAACGTACTAGAAGAGCATAGTACCTTGCCTGGCCTCCCCCTTTAGGGCGACCTCTACCTCCCCGACCTTCGCCTCGAGCTACCTGAGAAGGTGGAGGTGCAGCAAGGGCTGGAAGAATGGCCGGAGGACCCGGTGGAGCCTAATATGTCTATGGAGGTGCACCCCTCCTGGCTCTGGGGAAATCTCTAACCATGTGACGTGTGTCACCACACTCAAAACAACCCCTCGGAGGATGCTCCGGCTGATATTGACTCGGAACTGGCCTACTAGATTGGCCGATAACAGCACCTCAAAAAGGGGGAATACTGGATACTAGTGGTGCATAATAGGGCTCATGAGGTCAAGGCGAAGACCCATCTGGTCTGGTCAAACAGTAGACCCTCCACCAAGTCTTGGCGGTACCAGAAAAATGGAACGTAGCAAAATCAGCTCCATTGGACTCCACGATGCCCATGTTCCGAAGAACCTCATAGCAACTGTCCAACAAATCGTGGGGATTCTCTGATGGTGCACCGGTAAATATAATAGGAAATAGCTTGGTGAACTGATCCAATATCCCAAAAGCATCAGCAGACATAGCTCCCCCTCAATTTTCTATGCCACAAAACCCGGCTGAGCTGCTCCAGCTGCCTGAGGTGCTGGAGCCTGGAACTGAGGAGCTAGCTGCTCTAGTGTGCGGGTAGCAGGAGTCTAGGTCCCTCCCCCAGCCTGAGAGACGGCTGGCGCAGTAGGAAGAAGACCTACCTGAGCCACGCTCTCCATAAGGCCCACTAAACGGACCAGAGCGTTCTGAAGAACCGGGGTGGCAATGAACCCCTCTAGGACCTTAGCTGGTCCGACTGGAACTGCTTGAGCAGGAATCTCACCGGCAAAGTCTACCTGTGGGTCCTCTACTGGTGCTGCTACTCTGGTCTAAGGCCTGGCTCTGTCTCGGCCTCTAGCACGGACTCGACCTCGTCCTCGACCCCTCGTAGGAGCTGCAACAGGAGGATCGGACTGCTGATCGGTAGATGAGGAAGCACGCGTTCTCGCCATCTGCGAGAGAATAGAATAGAAATCAGTTAGCATTTAGAATTCAAACTGCACGACAGAGAAGAAGAAATGTGAAGTTATTCCTAACCTTGCAGCCTCTGGGGATAAGTACAGACGTCTCTGTACAGATCCCTCAGACTCTACAAGTTTGTCAGTGAATTGTGAGACCTAAGCAACTTAGTGCTCTGATACCAACTTGTCACGACCCGAAATCCCACCTTCAGGCCGTGATGGCGTCTAATGTTGAACCTGCTAGACAAGCCAACGTTACTGGATATTCTGATTTATTCCTTTGATATTTAGCATTTAAAAAGTGAAATACAAGAACAAAATTGAAATAAGAATGCGGAAGATAAGAAATTCAACAACTTAAATAATACATCTTACGAAATTTCATTAAACATACCCCCAGAACTGGTGTCACAATTTCACGAACAGTCTAAGATTTACTAAAAACATGAGTCTGAAATAAACAAGTGTAGCTGTCTAGAAATACATGATAAGACAGAAGGAAAGAAATAGATGGTGACGCCAAGGCCTGCGGACGCCTGCATGACTACCTCGGTGTCATCGTGGACTGAAGGATATCCCTCGCTAAATGCCCATTGGGTCCGGCTCCGTAATCTGCACCACATAAAGAAGTGTCGGTGTAGCATCAGTACAACCGACCCCATGTACTGAGTAAGTGTCGAGCCTAACCTCGGCGAAGTAGTGACGAGGACAGGACACGAAAAATAATAAATACATGTGCACTTCAATAATATATAATAGAAAGGACGACATGAAATAAACAGTTAAGTGTAAGACGAGGGAGAACATGTTGGGGACAAGGGGAAAACAAGTACTAAGTCACAGAAACGAAGCAACAGTTTAAGTAGCATCCATAGCAACAAGAATTAAACACATAGAGCAAGTAAGTGCACGACATCACCCTTCGTGCTTTACTCTCATCCTTACCAAAACAAGTGCACGGCATCATCCTTCGTGATTTTACTCTCATCCTCACCAAAACAAGTGCATGGCATCACCCGTCGTGCTTTTACTCTCATCCTCACAATGCAATGAATAAATGAAACGACACGATATTAACCTTCGTGCTTTTAAATATAAAAATCATTGCACGACATCACCCTTCGTGCTTTACACTCTTATCCTCACAATGTAATAAATAAATACACGGCATCACCCTTCGTGGTTTACACTCTTCCTCACCCAAAAAATATCAAGAAAAACAATTTGGAAAGGAAAAACCACAATACAAACCATAAATCACAACATCCCGGCAAGGGAAAAATAACAGAAATATCACCGTCCCGGCAAGGGACACAGCTATAACCAATCTCACTGAATATACAACATAACCAAATGATCCTCAACCGAATAACTAATCAACAGTGTCCACAACCAATTATTTCCAACAACAAAATAATCTCCAAAACGAAATTCTACTTCATAACACAGTGAATATCGAAGAAGAGCACATATACCATAAGAAATGACTCACGGGCATGCTTGATAGCAATGTATAGGTACTCGTCACCTCACCTATACATTGAACATGATAATAACACGTAGCACATATGACTCAACACCTATTCCCTCAAGCTAAGGCTAGGCCAAACACTTACCTCGGCTCCAAGAATGCAAATCAAGCCTCTAGCACCGCTTTTCCTCTCGAATCCGACTCCGAAACAATCGTATCTAGACATAATCGACTCAATAACATCAATAATTACTCAACAATTCAATTTCAATGCCTAATTATAGATTTCCCAACATTCTTCCAAAAATTCTAAAATTCGACCCCGGGCCTGCTTGGTCGAAACACGAGGTTCGGACCAAAACTCGATCACCCATTCCCCCAAGAGCCCGAATATACAATTTGTTTTGAAATTCGACTCCAAAACGAGGTCAAATTCCCAAATATTAACTCTACTCAAAACCCCAATTTTCTATCTTTAATTCCATGTTTTTAGGCCTATAATCTAATAGATGTTGATGAAAATGGAAGAAAACAAGTTAAAGATCACTTACCCGAAGAGATTATGGTGAGGAAATGCTTCAAAAATCTCCTAAGAGCTTTGGAGAAGAAGGGGTTTATGAAAAAATGGTGGAATCCCGTGTAAGTATTCTATTTTTGGTCTTTAAAATGACTAGGCGGAATTGGTCTATGCGATCGCGAAGGAAGGATTGTGATCACATAGAGGAATGATTTATGAGGCACTGCAATCGCGAAGGGGAACCTGCGATCGCACAGGTTTACTGACCCCACCCTATGCGATCGCGAGCAAGGGTATGCGGTCGCACAGGGTGTCTACCCAGCCCCCTCCCCCCCAGCTCCCCTATACCCCTATGCGTTCGCGGACGGGACTATGCGATCGCATAAAGTACCAGAATTCCACCTATAACACTATACTATGCGATCGCGGGACGACCTATGCGATCGCATAGTGTTAGACACTAGACACCAACAGGAGCATTTTTACACCAGATTTTCTAAGGCTTTTTGCATTCCGATGCCTACCCAACACTCACCCGAGCCCTCGGGGCTCAAAACCAAATATACACACGGCCTCATAAACATCCTACAGACTTATTCAAGTAATCAAAACACCAAAATAACATCATAAACATCGAATTAAGCCTCAAAATCAATGAAATTCCTTTAAACTTCAAAAACTTCTAATTTTTCCATTTTCGATCCGAATCACGTCAAACTAAGTCCGTTTCTCACCAAATTTCAAATATAACACATATAAGACATAATGAACCTGTTCCGGGATCCAGAACCATAATACTGGCCCGGTTTCACAAGTTTCACATCAAATCTCATTTTAAAAAACCTTTATATTTTTCAAAAAACAATTTTCTTCAAAAATTTATTCCTCGGACTTGGGACCTCGGAATTCGATTCCGAGCATACGCCCAAATCCCATATTTTTCTATGAACCCTCCGGGACCGTAAAATCATGGATCTGGGTCCGTTTAACAAAAATATTGACCAAAATCAATTTTATTCAAATTTCAACACAAAAATATCATTTTTATCAATTTTTCACATAACGGTTTCCCGATTATACGCCCGGTCTGTGCATGAAAATCAAGGTGAGATGTAAGGAGGTTTTCGTGGCCTCAGAACACAGTTTTAGCTAAAATTTGCATGGGATGACCTTTTGGGTCATCACAAATCAGTACTGGAATTTTTGATATCGGTGTCGGATTCCGATTATGGAAGTTAGAGTAGGTCCGTAGGGTTGAATATGACTTGTGTGCAAAATTTGGGGTCAATCGGGCATGGTTTGGTTAGTTTCGGCATCGGTTGTCGAATTTGGAAATTTCAAGTTCTTTAAGTTTGAATCGGAGGATGATTCATGAATTTAGCGTTGTTTGGTGTGGTTTGAGGGTTAGACTAAGTTCTTATAGTATTTAGGATTGGTTAGTATGTTTGGTTTGAGGTCCCGGGGGCCTCGAGTGTGTTTCGGATGCTTAACGGAGGAAATATTGGACTTAGAAAAATTTCTGAAGTTTTGTTGGTTTCTGGTGTTTCGCACTTGCGGTGGGGGGAACCGCAGGTGCGGGGCCGCATGTGCGAATGGATATGCGCTGAAGCGGTTTTGGAAGGACGATCAGGGGTCGCAGGTGCGAGGTGAGTTCCGCATCTGCGATGACCGCAGATGCTTTGGAGAGATCGCAGGAATGGTAGTGAACCGCAGAAGCGGACATAGGTACGCAGGTGCGCACACGCAGGTGCAACCTTTGGATCGTAGAAGCGGGATCTGAGTTTTAACTGACGACCGCACTTGCGATGGAATTTTCGCAGGTGCGGGACCGCAAATGCGTTCGAAGGCCCACATAAGCGGTTTGACTGGCAGAAAAAGGGCTAAGTGCGATGGTTTGATTTCATTCTTCATTTTTGGATTTGAGAGCTCGATATTTGGCAATTTTTCGAGTGATTGAGTAAGCTTTGGGGTAGTGATTCCTAACTCATTTTTAGTTGTATTTCATTAATCTATAGTTATTTTCTTCATTAAATTAAGGAAATTGGGTGAGAAAGTTAGAAAATGGGAGAAAAGTTCCTCAACTGGATTTTTGAGTTTTGATTAGGATTTAGACATCGGATTTGGATGATTTTTCGTATGAGTAAGCTCGTGAGTAAATGGGTTTTCATATCTGGTGACTTTTACTCGATTTCGAAACAGGGGCCAGGGGAGGCTTTTTAGGACGAATTTTCCAATTTTTAGTTTTACCTTTGATTTCAGTAGTTAGATTAGTTCCTTGTAGTTATATTTATGTTATGTAATTGATTTTGGCTAGATTTGGTCCATTTGGAATCGGATTTTCATGGAAAGAGCATTGTTACGGATTGATTGAGTTTGGTTCGAGGTAAGTGGCTTGCCTAACCTTGTGTCGAGGAACTCCCCTTAGGATTTGGTAATATTTTGATATGTGAGCGTCGTGTACGTGATGTGACAAGTACGTACAGAAGCTAATTGTTGTAAAAACCCGATTTTTGCTAAGTAAAAACATGGTTCCTTCTTATTTGAGTCATATCAGCATGTGTAGTATCCTGTTAGATTAGAATAGCATGCCTACTTGCCTTAATTGTTTATCTGAACTCCGTGCAGCATGTTTTAGTGAATTTTTCTGATTTCCTTGACTTGTACTTAGTCTAAATTGTAGGATTTGATGTTGTAGTTGTTGAATTCTATTGTTTGAGTTGTGTATTTACTTTAGGACTACGGATCGATAATCCGGGAAATCCCCCTACATATTTACTTTGGGACTATGGAACGGTATTCCGGGAGATCCACATGTCTTGCCTATTTACTTTTGGACTACGAAACGGTATTCCGGGAGATCCCCCTGCACATTTACGTCTGGGACTATGAGACGATATCTCGGGAGATCTCCTGTTGTTATTTCTGTGTACTAAGCTGTTACATTTTATGATTTTCTTCTTGTTAAATTTCAGTCTTTGTTTTACTGCGATATTTCATTATGCCTTGCTTTATTATTTATATACTAGTAGGGCACTGACTTGACCTCGTCACTACTCGACCGAGGTTAGGCTTGACACTTACTGGGTACCATTGTGGTGTACTCACGCCCTTTCCTGCACATGTTTTTCGTGTGCAGATCCAGGTTCTTCCTACCAGCCTCGTCCTTAGTTGCAGTATTGCTGTTATCAGAGACTACAAGGTACATATGTCCGTGCCCGCAGATCCTCGGAGTCCCCCTCTATCCCCCTATGTTCACTCTCCTCTTGTTTTCTATAGACAGTGATGTATAGAACAATTAGAATTTCGTAGAAGCTTGTGACTTACGATGTTCTGAGTCTTGGGAGTGTTATGTATATTTCGAGAGTTGGCTATTGTATATGCCGAGCAGCATCCCAATTGCTTATTTAAATTATGTGTTGCTGTTAGCTGTTAAATTTCAGGTTTTCATTTCAATTCTGCAAGTGTTAGGCTTACCTAGTTGTAGAGACTAGGTACCGTCACGACAATTCACGGAGGGAGAATTCGGGTCGTAACAATGTTTTATTATCTTTGAATAATTATTGTAAAGTATCTTTTTGTTATTTTTTTTATAGTAATTGGTAATAAAGATAACAATAATTTTCATAAGATATATATTTCACGTCTCATAAATCATATAAGACATATAAAGACTTATGTGGAGTAAGATTTATTTATTTAATGAGCTAGCTTAGTGAAATTAACATTCATTATATTCAGAAACGTACATAGTTTTCTTTGATATTTTTTCAATAACTCAAATACATTATTTAATAATATATATAATTTTAAAATATATATATATTCATTTATATAGGTATAGGGGAGAGAACAAAACGTAAAAAGTGAAGAAAAGATAAAAGGAAAAGTTAAAAAAAAATATAAAAATAAAATAAAATAAAATAAAATAAAAAATAAAAAGAGTAAAAATAGTCATCTTGGACTTTCACGCGCTGGACATTTCGTTAAAATGCCAGAAGTGTCACCTCGGCTTAAAAGGTGGTATTCATAAAATGTCAAATAACTATAAGAAGGTTATATATAACTCCCATAAAGTTTAGGTGTTCAACTAAGAATTCTGGACAAGTACAAGGTAGTATGTAGGTATTATCTCTTTTTTTGTAACTAGTGCATTAAAGCTTTAGAAATTTTGATCAAATTAAAATCTTTTGGCGTATTCCTGGTAATCTTTGGAATTCTACGTGTCCGTTATAGAGGAGTAATTTTATAAAGAGCAAACTGCTATAAAGGCGATTGTTGCTGTTATAGGTAAAAAGTTGTCATAGAGCGAGGTAACATATAACATAAAAAATCGATTGAGAGAAAAATATTATTTTAATAGTAAATGAATATTATATGCCGTTTTACAGAGGTCTGACTGTATAAGGCATGTTTATCTTTGTGTAGAATACATCTTGATTTTTTTTGTCAGTAGTTGTTTATATGCAAAGTAATCAATATGTCAGTTAGAGAAAGATATTGTTTAACTTTTTTTTGGGATTACTCTAAAGTATATATTTTAGTCAGTTATATTGACAGGTCAATTGTTCCACCTGTACAATAGTTTGATACCGTAATGTATGATCATATTTACATTAGTGTACGTATCTCTTTCCAAACTTGATATAACTATAATCTATGTATAAAGTAAGTTCATCATTATTTTTATCGCTAACTGTTTATATGCAAAAGAATCGATATGTCAGTTAGAGATCGTTTACATTTATCGAATTTGACCAATACAGCTAAAGTCAAATTTTGTTCTACATGTTCCAAAACTTGAATTGAAAACAATATACGTATTTCTGTCAAACTGAAGAGAATGTGTAATGCTAGAATTGATGAACTTTCAGTATTACTAAATGAGATGTGAATAATAGCTTGAAGTGCTTTGTGCAAAAGGTCAATGTGTTAAAATGAAATAACCTTGAATTTTTGAGTTGTTGCATATATGGGAATAATTGACCAGGAAAAGAGTTGAATTTTTAAAACAAACTTGATACTGGTAAATTTGTACTACTAACAATTTGTACTGCAAATCTTATGCGGGTGAAAAAGTAGAAGCACATTGTCTTCATTAAGAGGAAATAAATGACATCCAAAGAAAGGAAAAACTAATAAATATTTAGAGAGTTTTTTCACAATAGCAGTTTTGCTTTTCTGCAACCTCTGGTTATAGTTGCAAGACAGTTAGTTTGACACTACAGGACATGATATTTTGGTCAAAGTCAATCGTCACAATTTACTTTCAAGATTGCTCCCCCCCCCCCCCCAGAAGAATAGTGGAGTGGTTTTAAGGAACTGGAAGTAACTAAAGGAGGGAACAAAGAAATTAATAAGAACGATTCCATATTTTAAAATCAAAATATATATACCATTATTAATCCACTTTTTTTCACATCCAATGTTCTACTATTATTTGTTTTCTTTCCTAATTGCTAACCAACCAACCTTAAACCATTTCAATGGCGAAAGCGAGATCAATAGCTCTAAACAAACACTATAAACAACAACACCAAATGATAAATGTCGTAATTTTTCTCTTGGGTCCATCAAGAAATGAAATTTAATTGTGTCAATTAATTTCTAGAAGAATCCATTCAAAAATTGATTAGTGAGTATAACAGAATCAATATGTGAAAGAATCTATTCAAAATTGATCAATGAGTGTAATCTTTCACTAAGTGTAATAATTTTCACATTTGATCCTACACGGAGCATTTAATTTTAGTCTTTCAAATCAGCTTTTTTCAACTATAAAAGACCACAACTCATTGACTCTCAAACATCAACTGAGTGCAAAAAAAGAAGCATAATATAACTTCACTCTGAGTCACTTAAGCCTCTTTTTTCTTGTCCTTTTTCAATGGAGTGGCCTGAATTCCTAGAGCGCTCAAACTCCCAAGAGTCCACATTTGGTCTGTTCAGCGCAACGCCTCAAGCTAATGAGGATGTAGCGCGAGTAGACCAGTGGACTCCCGAAGAGAAACAAGTATTTCATAATGCTTTGTCTGTGTTTAATAATCCAATTGCACCATCATTCTTTGAATACCTTACTTCTAAACTCCCCCATAAACCCCTAGAGGAGATCAAAAAATACTACCTAGCCCTTTTCAAAGATGTTGAAATGGAAAATCCTGTACCTAAAAACAAAGCTTCTGCTGCTAATGGTTATGAACTAGATCGTAACCAACAGCACAATTACGAGGAAGATGATCACTCGGAGATGGAAGCTGCTCAAAATGGAAAACCACCTCCAGCTGAAAACAACCGTCCTCGTCGCCGGCGTGGGATTCCATGGACTGAAGGAGAACACCAGTAAATTTTCGTTCTCTTTTTGCTTGTTTGCTTTTCTTTTTTTAGCTATGACTAACATATATATAATATATAGAGATTGATAGATAGATCACAACTTTATCGTTTTCTCATACATATCTGCATGTTATTTGATTTGATTTTATGAGTTGTTGCTTTTTGCATGGTAAATCTTTTAACTCCTTTGAGTTCTTTTATCATACAATCACTTGTTTCTTATTTTTCCCTTACCAATGTATGAATTCAGCTTTTCACTTTTTGTTTATCTTCAAACCTTATATAAAGTTTTCGTTATCCATGAAAAATTATTTTGATAAAAAGAAATACCTTTAGATCGTGTAACCCCTAGGCCATTGAATCGTAAATTTTATTATAATCAAGACAAACGAATTAATTCTTCCTTCGAGAAATTTATTTGTATTTTTGCAATTGATTTAATTTCATTTACTTCTATTGCCTGCACGCGAGGATATATAGAGTCACCCTTAATACATATTACAGTAATTTCATTTTGGTGTAAAGCGATTTCAGTCTCATTTTAGATTAGTCTTCTGTTAAAAAATTGTATTCCAATTTTACATATATAGTTTGTTCAAATTTAATTTATACATGTGTAGGTTGTTCCTTATGGGACTGAACAGATTTGGGAAAGGAGATTGGAAGAACATCTCAAGATACTATGTGGTTTCAAAGACACCAACTCAAGTGGCCAGTCATGCCCAAAAGTACTTTGGTCGTCGGAACAGTGCAACTCCACCGGAGCGTCGCCGCCCTAGCATCAACGACATTCAAACCGTCACCCTAATCAACCCTAGGGCTACAACTGTGACTGCTCAGATCAATAATGGTAGACTTGCGCCTCTTAACAAAAATTATCAAGGTTCTTCATCAATGCCATTTCACTATCCTTACAACTTTGGTGGTGCAATGTTTGCTCACAATTCTCATGGAAATTTTGGGAGTTTCATTAATCGTGGTGAAGCCTCTGCCAGCAACTCATTCAATATGCAACAAAATAACAATAATAACAACAACTACTACAATAATCTTCGTAGGCCAGTGTCACCTCGTCCATTCCTTTCGATGTACCTGTCTTCTGCTGCGAGGAACAATAATCGAGTCTAATCATGCATTGATATCTATCTAGAGGCATTTCTTTGAAGAACCAAAGTATGCTCACAACAAATGGCTATGTTCTATGTCTTTGGGGTTAGGGAAAAGGGGGTATGTGGTCTATTTTTGTGTTTTTTCTTTTTCTTTTTTCTATTTTTTCTTTTTGATTGGGTCGAGTTGGGTTGGATTGAGATGGGATGTGGGAGGGAAGTACTTTCTTTTCTTGTCGTTAAGCCATATTAAATATAATAAAAAAGTTCTCAGTCCCAAATAAATTTGGTGTTACCAATAAAATGTGAAAGTAAATTTAACTTGGTGTTAACTCTCACTAGTCACAAAGGATTATAATTCTAACAAAAAAAAAAAAGAGCTTTCTTTTATGATTGTTTCTAAACTCACTGTATCAAATACGTCCATGATAATATTAGATATATACCTTTCAAAGTGTGGCATTCACATTTTTATAAAGACATCTAAATTTAACTATTAGCTAAGATAAATGAAACCTTCAAATTTTCGCTTTTCAACTCAAATGTTTAGTAGAATAATTGAATTAAGATATTAATGTATTTGTCGAGACTTAACTCAAAAGAGAAGACAATAGCGCAATATATGTTTATGTCCCAAATGTGGTAAATTTTGTAGTTCGCCGGGGCTAATCTGGCTTTTCCACATGGGTATACCTTTTAAAAAAATTGTGGATACCTACCTTGTCTTTAATTTATTGAATTTGCTTTAACCTCGTGTAAACCATTTGATATATGCTTACTTCATTAGTTACATTAGTCTTAGAGTATGTTTTTTGCGTCTATACCCTATAAAAGTGAATATACAATCTTAAAAGATAAAGTAATTATTATTAAATAATGTATTTGAGCTATTGAACAGAAATTAAAAGAAAATATAAGTTCCTAAAATTGATAAATGTTGATTCGATTTAGCTACCCGTAAAGATCTTTATATACTTTATTGTGATTTTTGATGACTTAGGTAGGATTATATGATAAAAGTATTATTTTTTGTTACCTAATCTCGAAAATAAGTAACAAATAATACTATGATATAGCTATTTTTTCTCTATTTTCTAATTTCTTTCACCCTGGTGCTCTTCTTGTGGAAATAAAATTATGTAACTTATGAGTTTTATCAACTTAAAAATAATTTTACTTGTTTGAAGATTTTGAAAAATAATTGAATTAGATTCTTTTTCTATTTAGTTTCAAATATTTTTTTTTCGCATTGGGACTTACTCCATTCCTACTCGTACAATAATTTTTCTCTTAATTAATTTTTGAATAATATTTTAAAATTACATTCAATATTTAAAAATGTTTAATTAAGTACAGACCTCTTGCTTTTAATATTTACAATATATAGAAGTTTTCTCTTATAAGAATAAGTTTCCTATGAGAAGAATGAATATCTAAATATTTTTTCAATGAAAATTGTCGTGAGAAACTATAAGGAAACGAAAAGTGTTACATAATATGCAATTCATACACAAAAGGATAGTAGTTTAATTATAATTAAGACAATAATTTTAGTTCAAAATAAGCAAAAATTTAATAATAGAAAATTTTAGTTTATTTCAAAGTCCTAAATATTAGAAAAATTAAATTAAATTACAATTTTGTCTATTGTAAAGACTATTTTTAAAGGGTAAAAAAGGTGAACGACATTCCGCTAATGACATTCGTGCTTTTAATATAGTACTAGTATTAAAGTACGCGCGTTGCCGTGTATCCCATGTTTTGAAATTCATTCTAAAAAGACAAAAATATGATCGACTAACTTACAAAAGACATCTTTTTTTCTCATGATAAAAATGCAGATTGTTCGATTGTTTAAAAAATACTACATAGGAATTTTTTCCAACATATTTGAAAAAAATAAATTTTATTGCAAGAGTAAATTATTGTGGCAAAAGTAGATTAATTCAAGGAAAATTTCACATAAGAAGAACTGGGTTCCCTACTTTTTAATTTCATCGCACGTATTTCAATTTACAACCAATTAGCTCAAAAATAATAGGCTAATACTCAACATTCAACTCCAATAGGTTCTCAAAAATTACTATTAATTTTTAAAAAAGATTGCTCAAGCTTTTAAGTTAATTTTCGAATCAGTAACCGTGACTCAAATATTAGTACAACAAACCAAACCCATTTGGGTGGTGAAAATTAGATTTTTAACAAGTTTAAATATGTGGATTTAAATTCTGAAATTTGCGTTTGTGAGAAATTTGGAGTGAGTGTTATTTAGACTTGTTAGAAATAGTACAAGGAGGCTGTATATAAATATTAAAGTCATTTAGTGGAGATTTGGACTAGTTTTGAACAAGAATTATAGCTGAAAATCATGGAAGAAGTTCGTCTAGAAACGTTTGTATAAGGTGTATAAAAGTGTATAAGATGTGTTTATACACTCATATATTATTATACAAGATTATACATAATTATATAAAAAACTTACTTCGTCTTCTTCCTTGCGTCTTTTCTGAAATTTAACCCAAACTCTGTTCAAATCTACACCAAATCACTTTAAATTTAAACTTTGAACTCCTTTTTATATTTTCAATCAACTGGAACAACACCCAAGACAAATAACTAACAAACTCGAAAAATCATATTTTCGATAGCAAAGCTTTGATTGACCTTCAATGGTGAACTTCTACTCTTCAATTTTCTTATATGGCAATCAGGTGACACAGGGGGAGAAACAGTAATGGCGGACGGCCCCTTGAAGCATATGTAGAAGATGTGAGTTGAAGATAGAGTGAAAGCAATGGTTGTGAGAACACAAATTTAACTTCACAACTTTTAGAAGCAATGGTTGTAAGAACACATTTTTTAAATTTGTTAGTGCTTTCAAAATATGCACAATATGGACTAGGTCGGGTAAAACTTAGGACTCGTTTGGCCATAGACTTTGCCAAGTATTTACCGAATAGGAACTTTTGTAATTTAAAGAGGAAGCATTCAGCTAAATCACTGGAATCTCTTGGAGGAGGTGGTAAAGCTGCATCTATACTTAGGAGAAACAATAGAAAATTACTAGAGAAGAAAAGAGTGGAAGTTTCTTCGAAAAGGCAGAATGATGATGAACAGGATTATTGTGAAGATCCAAAGGGTGTAAGAAGTAATAAGGGTAAAAACAAGAAGGTCGACAAAAGGAGGAGGCATTTTGATCGTGATGTGAGTTTATTTGCTCTACTCCGGACTTATTCTTTCTGTTGTAAGCTGTAATTACTGACCATAACTTGATGTCATTTTACTAAGCAAAACTCAGATGATGATTTCCAGATGTGTCATCAGTGCATGAAAAGTGATCAAATGGTTGTTAGGTGTCGAAAGGGATGCCTCAAACGCTATTGTGGCCCTTGTATTCAGATATGGCAATAGTTGATTTTAACTTTGAGAGCTTCTCACTATTCTTGGCTAATGAAATTTATTAACTTATTTTTACGTTAAAGAGTATTGTTCTAGGGTATCTAAGCTTCTTTTCTGGTGGCGTCTCATATTTCAACTGAACAACATACTTGTAGATTGATAGCAGAGAGGAATCCATTTTAGTGTCTTATGTTTTGTATTATGCTCCAATTGTCGAAGTTTCTCTTGTTGAGCAAAGGGACTTGGAATGATTGCAAATTAGCCATGCCGAAGGATCAAAGTAGCTCTGATACCACTTTGTTGGAAATGAGAGGTATTTTGAAAGGAGAGGCTAGNGATCCTCGTAACCATTCTCGACGATATCCCACACGTCGTGGGCTCCCAATAGCGCCTTCATTTTTATGCTCCAATTGTCGAAGTTGCTCTTGTTGAGCAAAGGGACTTGGAACGATTGCAAATTAGCCATGCCGAAGGATCAAAGTAGCTCTGATACCACTTTGTTGGAAATGAGAGGTATTTTGAAAGGAGAGGCTAGAATATTTGGAAAAAGGCTAACTTGTATTACAACTTTCTTGATTTTAAAACTTGAATACATCACCCCTATTTATACTAGTGGCACAACCTCAGCCAATGGCTAGGATTAAGCCACTTCAATTCTAATCTAATGGCTACAAATAAGTCTCTAGAGTATTCTACACTTTTCTCTTAATGTAGTCATAACAAAGATTACTCTAGAACATACTATTATATTCCATATACTCTAGANTTCTTGATTTTAAAACTTGAAGACATCACCCCTATTTATACTAGTGGCACCACCTCAGCCAATGGCTAGGATTAAGCCACTTCAATTCTAATCTAATGGCTACAAATAAGTCTCTAGAGTATTCTACACTTTTCTCTTAATGTAGTCATAACAAAGATTACTCCAGAACATACTATTATAGTCCATATACTCTAGATATTTCTTATACTACAATATTCTAGAGTATTCTATTAATAACATTATTCATATGATAATTTCTAGAATATTCTTAATAATTGGCCTTTTAAAAAATATTGTGGCCCAATCCAAAAACCCAAAAATCAAGTTTACATTTTCAACATCCCCCCTTAAACTTGATTTCTTGTAACTCCAATTAAGCTCCTTAGTCTTGCAATGTCTTCTTGCTTGAGAGGCTTGGTGAAGATGTCAGCCGCTTGATCACGTGTCTTCACATATTCCAATTGCACACTTTCCTTCATGATGCACTCCCGGATATAATGATAGCGCGTGTCGATGTGTTTACTGCGATCATGGAATACCGAGTTCTTGGCCAGAGCTATCGCTGACTTGTTATCCACTAAATCTTGGTCGGCTCGTTTGCAAGAATTTTGATGCTTCTCCCATGCTTCATTGGCGGTGCTCGCGCTTGAGATTTTCTCGAAATCGTCGTCCCCCAAAGCTTGGTAGATGAGATAGAGAGCTTTCTTGTCCCTCTTTCTCGCATCCCGTAACTTATCCCTTTGTTGTTGGGATAGTCCGGTGTCGTCTTGCAGATCCCCGTAACCATTCTCGACGATATCCCACACGTCGTGGGCTCCCAATAGCGCCTTTATTTTTATGCTCCAATTGTCGAAGTTGCTCTTGTTGAGCAAAGGGACTTGGAACGATTGCAAATTAGCCATGCCGAAGGATAAAAATAGCTCTGATACCACTTTGTTGGAAATGAGAGGTATTTTGAAAGGAGAGGCTAGAATATTTGGGAAAAGGCTAACTTGTATTACAACTTTCTTGATTTTAAAACTTGAAGACATCACCCCTATTTATACTAGTGGCACCACCTCAGCCAATGGCTAGGATTAAGCCACTTCATTTCTAATCTAATGGCTACAAATAAGTCTCTAGAGTATTCTACACTTTTCTCTTAATGTAGTCATAACAAAGATTACTCTAGAACATACTATTATATTCCATATACTCTAGATATTTCTTATACTACAATATTCTAGAGTATTCTATTAATAACATTATTCATATGATAATTTCTAGAATATTCTTAATAATTGGCCTTTTAAAAAATATTGTGGCCCAATCCAAAAACCCAAAAATCAAGTTTACAGTTTCAACATCCCCCCTTAAACTTGATTTCTTGTAACTCCGACTAAGCTCCTTAGTCTTGCAAAGTCTTCTTGCTTGAGAGGCTTGGTGAAGATGTCAGCCGCTTGATCACGTGTCTTCACATATTCCAATTGCACACTTTCCTTCATGATGCACTCCCGAATATAATGATAGCGCGTGTCGATGTGTTTGCTGCGATCATGGAATACCGGGTTCTTGGCCAGAGCTATCGCTGACTTGTTATCCACATAAATCTTGGTCGGCTCGTTCTAAAGAATTTTGAAGCTTCTCCCATGCTTCATTGGCGGTGCTCGCGCTTGAGATTTTCTCGAAATCTTCGTCCCCCAAAGCTTGGTAGATGAGATAGAGAGGTTTCTTGTCCCTCTTTCTCCAATCCCGTAACTAATCTCTTTGTTGTTGGGATAGTCCGGTGTCGTCTTGCAGATCCCCGTAACCATTCTCGACGATATCCCACACGTCGTGGGCTCCCAATAGCGCCTTTATTTTTATGCTCCAATTGTCGAAGTTGCTCTTGTTGAGCAAAGGGACTTGGAACGATTGCAAATTAGCCATGCCGAAAGATAAAAATAGCTCTGATACCACTTTGTTGGAAATGAGAGGTATTTTGAAAGGAGAGGCTAGAATATTTGGGAAAAGGCTAACTTGTATTACAACTTTCTTGATTTTAAAACTTGAAGACATCACCCCTATTTATACTAGTGGCACCACCTCAGCCAATGGCTAGGATTAAGCCACTTCATTTCTAATCTAATGGCTACAAATAAGTCTCTAGAGTATTCTACACTTTTCTCTTAATGTAGTCATAACAAAGATTACTCTAGAACATACTATTATATTCCATATACTCTAGATATTTCTTATACTACAATATTCTAGAGTATTCTATTAATAACATTATTCATATGATAATTTCTAGAATATTCTTAATAATTGGACTTTTAAAAAATTGTGGCCCAATCCAAAAACCCAAAAATCAAGTTTACATTTTCAACATTCCCCCTTAAACTTGATTTCTTGTAACTCCGATTAAGCTCCTTAGTCTTGCAAAGTCTTCTTGCTTGAGAGGCTTGGTGAAGATGTCAGCCGCTTGATCACGTGTCTTCACATATTCCAATTGCACACTTTCCTTCATGATGCACTCCCGGATATAATGATAGCGCGTGTCGATGTGTTTACTGCGATCATGGAATACCGGGTTCTTGGCCAGAGCTATCGCTGACTTGTTATCCACATAAATCTTGGTCGGCTCGTTTGAAAGAATTTTGAAGCTTCTCCCATGCTTCATTGGCGGTGCTCGCGCTTGAGATTTTCTCAAAATCGTCGTCCCCCAAAGCTTGGTAGATGAGATAGAGAGCTTTCTTGTCCCTCTTTCTCGCATCCCGTAACTTATCCCTTTGTTGTTGGGATAGTCCGGTGTCGTCTTGCGGATCCTCGTAACCATTCTCGACGATATCCCACACGTCGTGGGCTCCCAATAGCGCCTTCATTTTTATGCTCCAATTGTCGAAGTTGCTCTTGTTGAGCAAAGGGACTTGGAACGATTGCAAATTAGCCATGCCGAAGGATCAAAGTAGCTCTGATACCACTTTGTTGGAAATGAGAGGTATTTTGAAAGGAGAGGCTAGAATATTTGGGAAAAGGCTAACTTGTATTACAACTTCTTGATTTTAAAACTTGAAGACATCACCCCTATTTATACTAGTGGCACCACCTCAACCAATGGCTAGGATTAAGCCACTTCAATTCTAATCTAATGGCTACAAATAAGTCTCTAGAGTATTCTACACTTTTCTCTTAATGTAGTCATAACAAAGATTACTCTAGAACATACTATTATATTCCATATACTCTAGATATTTCTTATACTACAATATTCTAGAGTATTCTATTAATAACATTATTCATATGATAATTTCTAGAATATTCTTAATAATTGGCCTTTTAAAAAATATTGTGTCCCAATCCAAAAACCCAAAAATCAAGTTTACAGTTTCAACATCCCCCCTTAAACATGATTTCTTGTAACTCCGACTAAGCTCCTTAGTCTTGCAAAGTCTTCTTGCTTGAGAGGCTTGGTGAAGATGTCAGCCGCTTGATCACGTGTCTTCACATATTCCAATTGCACACTTTCCTTCATGATGCACTCCCGGATATAATGATAGCGCGTGTCGATGTGTTTACTGCGATCATGGAATACCGGGTTCTTGGCCAGAGCTATCGCTGACCTATTATCCACATAAATCTTGGTCGGCTCGTTTGAAAGAATTTTGAAGCTTCTCCAAAGCTTCATTGGCGGTGCTCGCGCTTGAGATTTTCTCGAAATCTTCGTCCCCCAAAGCTTGGTAGATGAGATAGAGAGCTTTCTTGTCCCTCTTTCTCGCATCCCGTAACTTTTCCCTTTGTTGTTGGGATAGTCCGGTGTCGTCTTGCATATCCTCGTAACCATTCTCGACGATATCTCACATGTCATGGGCTCCCAATAACGCCTTCATTTTTATGCTCCAATTGTCGAAGTTGCTCTTGTTGAGCAAAGGGACGTGGAACGATTGCAAATTAGCCATGCCGAAGGATCAAAGTAGCTCTGATACCACTTTGTTGGAAATGAGAGGTATTTTGAAAGGAGAGGCTAGAATATTTGTGAAAAGGCCAACTTGTATTACAACTTTCTTGATTTTAAAACTTGAAGACATCACCCCTATTTATACTAGTGGCACCACCTCAGCCAATGGCTAGGATTAAGCCACTTCAATTCTAATCTAATGGCTACAAATAAGTCTCTAGAGTATTCTAGACTTTTCTCTTAATGTAGTCATAACAAAGATTACTCTAGAACACACTATTATATTCCATATACTCTAGATATTTCTTATACAACAATATTCTAGAGTATTCTATTAATAACATTATTCATATGATAATTTCTAGAATATTCTTAATAATTGGCCTTTTAAAAATATTGTGGCCCAATCCAAAAACCCAAAAAACAAGTTTACATTTTCAACATCCCCCCTTAAACTTGATTTCTTGTAACTCCGATTAAGCTCCTTAGTCTTGCAAAGTCTTCTTGCTTGAGAGGCTTGGTGAAGATGTCAGCCGCTTGATCACGTGTCTTCACATATTCCAATTGCACACTTTCCTTCATGATGCACTCCCGGATATAATGATAGCGCGTGTCGATGTGTTTACTGCGATCATGGAATACCGGGTTCTTGGCCAGAGCTATCGCTGACTTGTTATCCACATAAATCTTGGTTGGCTCGTTTGCAAGAATTTTGAAGCTTCTCCCATGCTTCATTGGCGGTGCTCGTGCTTGAGATTTTCTTGAAATCGTCGTCCCCCAAAGCTTGGTAGATGAGATAGAGAGGTTTCGTGTCCCTCTTTCTCGCATCCCGTAACTTATCCCTTTGTTGTTGGGATAGTCCGGTGTCGTCTTGCAGATCCCCGTAACCATTCTCGACGATATCCCACACGTCGTGGGCTCCCAATAGCGCCTTTATTTTTATGCTCCAATTGTCGAAGTTGCTCTTGTTGAGCAAAGGGACTTGGAACGATTGCAAATTAGCCATGCCGAAGGATCAAAGTAGCTCTGATACCACTTTGTTGGAAATGAGAGGTATTTTGAAAGGAGAGGCTAGAATATTTGGGAAAAGGCTAACTTGTATTACAACTTTCTTGATTTTAAAACTTGAAGACATCACCCCTATTTATATTAGTGGCACCACCTCAGCCAATGGCTAGGATTAAGCCACTTCATTTCTAATCTAATGGCTACAAATAAGTCTCTAGAGTATTCTACACTTTTCTCTTAATGTAGTCATAACAAAGATTACTCTAGAATATACTATTATATTTCATATACTCTAGATATTTCTTATACTACAATATTCTAGAGTATTCTATTAATAACATTATTCATATGACAATTTGTAGAATATTCTTAATAATTGGCCTTTTAAAAATATTGTGGCCCAATCCAAAAACCCAAAAATCAAGTTTACATTTTCAACAGTTCTTGATGTTATTTTCCTTCTGCAGTCATTTTGTTTGTGTAATTCTGGTTTGTAGATGTACTTCATTCTAAGTAATGTTTTAGTTTATGGACGACATAACCATATAATATATCCATGTCCGCATTAATGTTATGGTATGGGATGGAGGGTTTAATATAGGGCAATGCCACTTTATCTTTTACATGGTTACGTCTCTCAGATATTTGGTAAAGCACAGAGCTAGATTAAGTGGAGGTTGATCCACAATAGCAATATCTTGCCCAGCTCAATGGTCTAACTGGCCCAGCTGCTCAGTCACCGGATATTTAGTGTTTACTGAGGGGATGCCTGTGGAGAACTACTTAGTAGAATGCCAATTAATTCTCTTTTCTCCACAGTGTGGTATTGGAGTAACCTATTCATGAATCCACCTCCTACTGACTAGCTTGAAAGATGGATCAGACTTGTTAACAACTGCTATTCATACTTCCTGGACATTGCAAATATTTTTTTTTTCTCCTTTCCATTGACTATATTATGAATTTTTAGATTTAAATTAGTAAAGATCTGGGGCCTCTTATAGTTTGAAACTGTAATTAAATAACAAAAATACCACTGAACAAGCGCGCATCTGAACTTAGAATCTGTTGGCTATTTGAAACATGCATATATGCACACATATACATATATTTTTATTTTTTTGGTAGGTGATTTATTTGCAAACATTTTTCTCTTCAAATCATCAATGTATGTAGGGGATCTATTTGCAAATAATTTTCTCTTCAAATCATCAATGCAGGTACCCTAATCTGTCAAAGGAAGCAATTGTCGAGCAATGCCCATTTTGTCGTGAGAACTGTAATTTCAAAGATTGTTTACGCAAAAATAGGGTTCCTAAGGTTATATTTTGCCACATATATGTTTCTTCATTCCACTTTCTGCTACAGACTTCTGGGCTTGTGATTGTGGCATGCCGATGCATTATCTGATCTTATACTACAGGATCCAAAATATTTAGGAATACCACTGGAAAACAACGAACAAATTAAATGCTTGAAGTATCTTGTGAATGCACTTCATCCATTTTTAGAGCATTTATTCGTGATCAAACCATTGAAAAGGAGATGGAGGCAAAGATAAAAGGTATTATGCATACCATTCTTTTTCATGGTCTCCTGATATATATGTGTACCATTTTAGGACTTTTGCCTTTCATTCTGCTATTCAAATGGCCTTTGTTCTGAGGTATTATTTGGTCCTTCTTAGGTTGACTAGTTTGCACATGTTTTCTGCTACCATGCTTATTAGTGAAGGCATCAAGTTTAGAGGCCAGACCAAAGTTCATAGGGCAGTAACTTGAATTCAAGTTCCTAATTCTTATTACCTTTCTAAGAAGTCTGATTTATTACCAAATTTGTTGGGAAGCCTTTCGAATGGGGTATAGTAACTTAGCAATGCCTGAGATACATTTCTTTGTACTAACTACAACATAATGCAACTTCACATGAAATATTGTTTCCTTCCATTTATATATCTTAGTAATCTTGATACAAAACTTTAATCCCGTTTCCATGAGGGCTTAAGTGTGGGGTGGATTTACAAGATGTTATTTTAGTCATTTGTCTAGGTGGGAAACTTTCTGTGATGTGGTGATTTTTAGTCGCTATTTTGTTGCTATTTCCTGGTGAATCTTTGTATTTTGAAAAAGTATTTACCGATTATCTCATTTAAAGTGGTGGCTATGGTGCAGGATTGTCACTGTCAAGGGTGACGATACCAAAAGCTACCTGTTATGAGAATGAGCGCGTTTACTGGTATGCCCCTTTTTTGACTTGCACTATTTCTCCCTTGGTCATGGTTGTCTTCCTCATTTCCTTAATATGCTATGTTTCGTCGCAGTAACAATTGCAGCACCTTCATTGTTGATCTCTATAGAAATTGTTCGATTTGTTCTTTTGATCTCTGTCTGGCCTGCTGTCAGGAAATTCGAAAAGAATGTTTTCTGGGAGGTGAGGTAGTGGTATTTGTTCAATTTCGTAATAGATAAAAACCTGCTAGGAGGAAAATCAATTACGTCATATTTACCTTGTAAAAATTTCTTCCTTCTTGATCAATAATGCAGATTGTGCAGATGAAGATAGAAAGCTCCCTGAGTGGAAAGTGACAGAAACTGGTAATCCCTTCCCCACCATAGGAGAGAGGTGGTTGTGGAAATAATCGCCTAGTGCTTCAGAGTTTCTTTGGTTAAAAGCGGATCCAACAGATAAAGAGGGAGGTTGAAAACTTAGTCAAAGCAAATTCATCTGCTAATGAGACCCGCTCCATTAAAGAACATTGTTCCTGTAACTCTAAAAGTAGAAGAAAGGCAACTTACAATTATTTGTTCTATCCTTCTGCAAAAGACATACAGGAAGGGTGCCTGGAACACTTCCAGACACATTGGAGAATGGGAGAACTTGTTATTGTAAGTAGTGTTTTTAAACTTGCATTAAGATGGGAGTAGTGTTTTTGAACTTGCGTCTGGATTAGCAATCAAGGAGGGCTCATCCAATTTGGTGGTGACAGCAGTTGATTGTCTTGATTGGTGTGAGGTGCATCATCTTTGATGGCTCCTTCTCTTTAATTTCATGTCTTACTGGACTCATATCTTTTGTTAGAACATGCGCTTCATATTTTAATCTACCAAAACTTTAAGAGTTCAAGCAGGATGTAACCAACACGAGTAAGCAATTTCTGGAATTACAACATTATATTTATATTATGCAAGTGCACATTTTTCTATAAGAGATATGTAACCAGTTACAATCATGTGCTCCTTTTTCTCGTTTAGTTTCCAGGTCTTTGAAGGGTCATATATCCCGAATATGAGTTATTGCTTCGATATGCAGCTGCCATCTGGCAGTAGGTTTCCTTTCGTATAAATGATATCAATTAATGTTATGGGTTTTGCATAATTTATCCCTCAGATGCAATTAGATATAACTTCCATATTGGTGCCAAACAATGATATTTAGAGAATCCAATGTAGCTTTCAGATGTCGTAGCCTGGGTATTGTCTGATCTAACTCAAGCCTGAAATTGATATGTATAAACTTGAGGCAAGATATCTTCTTCTTAATCCATTTTTTTCCTTTTCTGATACGCAGTGATGCTAGTGTTATTTATCATGCGCCAAACTGATTCATTAGTTAATTTGTTATGCTCTGAAGTTGTATATAACAAGAGCAGAAAGAGCATCTCATCAAATGTTTAAATACGTTTCCTACAGTCAGAATGGCCTAACACTTTGGCAAATGGCAAGTTCCAAAATGAGAAGTGATGCATTAAATGGGAGGGACATGTTTGTGGATGAGATGGGAAATTATACCACTACATGGCCTACCTATAAAAAGATCATCAGATAATTCATGCTAGGTTTAGTTGAAATATGATATTGTTAGTTCAGGGAGTTCATGCTTCTTGGTTGATTGAATCATCATGGCTCTAAACTAGCTGATTAAAATGTGTCTTCAGTTAATCGACGCTGAGATAAGCTTCTCTTTATCTTCATGTCTTTCAGGTGGATAAAAATATTCATCAATTTCTTAAGGGGTATGTTGAAGGTCGAAGGCACCCAAGTTTCTGGTCCAAAATTCTTAAGCTCGAGGACGAGCCCCCATCTACAGAATTCGAGGAGCGGTTGCCACGGCATGGAGCAAAATTCATTAGAGCCTTGCCATACAAAGAATACACACATCCCCATTCTGGTATTCTTAATGTTGCTTCTCAAAGCAAACAATAAACATAAGCAAAATATAATAACAACAAAGCATGATGTAAGCCTAAAACTACCCGGACATAGGCATAACTAGTAGCTACGTACGGACGCTCGTCACCTCATGCGTACGTAGCACCCCCCCCACAAATAGTATCACATAATTAATTATTTCACCTATGGGGACAATTCCCTCTTACAAGGTTAGAAAAGAGACTTACCTCGCTCCGAAGTTCCATAACTGGCTTCCAATCCCTCCCGATGACTCAAATCAATGCACAACGCACCAAACTAGCCAAATAACGGCAAACCAATGAAAATATACTCTAATACTTATAACAATTCAATTTATATAAATTCCTAATTCCGCTCGAAAAGTTGAAAATATTGCCCTCGGGCCCACGTGCCCCGATTCCTAAAATTATTTTGAAGATAAAGATTACCCATGACTTTTCTAACTCCAATATATAATTTACTCTTAATTTCATGCTCAAAATCGTGGTAACAATTCAAATTACATATTCTAGGTTTTTCTTCAAAATTCTCAACTTTTCCACAAATTTTCATGTTCAAATCCATGTATAAACCTTGTATTTAACTTGAAATGAGTAGAAACAACTTACCTTGACATAGATGACGAAAATCCCCTCTTGAAGCTCTCCAAAAATCGATCACACAAGAGAAAAATGAGAAGAAATGGCCAAAACCCGTTTTTAAAACACTGCCCTGCCCAGTTCTGACCCCTCTATGCGATTGCATGAAAGCCTTCGCAATCGCATAAGACAAACTTGATGCCTCCTTAATTTTCTCTGTGCGATCACATCCCCATACTTGCGTTGGCATAGGCCAAAACGGCAACCCCCATATATCCTCTTATGTGCGTTCGGGTTCCTCCGGATGCGACCGCATAAGCCAAAATCCAGCAGCCTCCCAAATTGCATTGTGGGATCGCGTACACTTACCTGCGATCACATAAGACAAAATTCAGTAGTCTCCCAAATTGCACTGTGTGATCGCGTACACTTACCTGCGATCGCATAAGCCAAAATCCAACAGCCTCCCAAATTGCAGTGTGTGGCGCGTACACTTACCTGCGATCGCATAAGCCAAAATCCAGCAGCCTCCCAAATTGCACTGTGTGATTGCGGACCCTCTCATGCGATTGCATTGTGTAAATATATGCTGCTCTCACACCAGAAAAACCAGCAATCCTCACAAGGCAAGAATCGACCCGTTGAGCATCCGAAACATGCCCGAGGCCTCCGGGACCTCAACCAAACCTACCAAACAGTCCTAATACCTCACTCGAACTTAGTCGAGCCTCAAAATCACCTCAAATAACATTGAAATCACACGTCGCAACTAGATTGAAGCTTAATGAACTTAGAACTTCAAACTTCTATATTCGATGCCGAAACCTATCAAATCACGTTCGATTGACCCCTAATTTTGCACACAAGTAACATTCAACATTACAGACCTGCTCCAACTTTCAGAATCGCATTCCGACCCCGATGTCAAAATTTCACTCCCGGTCGTATTTCTCGAAAACCTTCAAATTTCTATCTTTAGCCAAATGACTTCAAAATAACTTACGGACCTCTGAATTCACTTCCGGTAGTGCTCCCAACTCCAGAATCACCATACGGAGCTATTCCCATACTCGGAATCCCATACATACATCAATATCACTAAAATGCACTTCAACCCAGATTTATGAAATTTCTTCTAAAATGATGACTTCTACAATATGCGCCGAAACGCCCCCGGGTCATCCAAAACCCGTTTCGAACATACGCCCAAGTCCGAAATCATAATACGAACCTACTGGAACCTTCAAATCTTGATGGTTAGGTTGTTTACTCAAAAATTCAGTCTTAGTCAATTCTTCTAACTTAAGGCTTCTGAAATGACAATTTTCTTTCCAAATTGACTCTAAACTTTCTGAAATTCAATTCCGACCACACCTACAAGTCATAACACCTGAAATGAAGCTGCTCATGGCCTCAAACTGCTGCACAACGCGCTAGAGCTCAAAACGACCGATCGGGTCGTTACATTCTCTCCCACTTAAACATGCGTTCGTCCTCGAACGTGCTAAGAACTGCTCCAGGGTTGTCTGAAATCACTGTTTAACACCTTGTGCACCTGCCCGTGCTACCACAACCCAGTTGAGTACACTTGCTTGAACAATTCTGAAGATATCCTCTTTTATTTAGGGAAATGTGCCTTAGAACCAGGTTTTCAACATCCAAAATCCTCTGCCAGGCCTGTTTCCAATATATGAATATCGTATCAACTACCACACGATATACCAGAACATGACTGCATACCTTTGCTGAATTAGCACCATGCACCGCATAAATTCATCATCTAACCACAATGACATTCCCTGAACCTTAATAGCCAAAATTCATGAATCTGATGCTCCTAGTATGAATTGCTCAGGCAACAAATCACCCCAGACATGACCAACAGCCTCACATAATGCCACAATGCACCAGTAGGCCACAACTCGAATGCGATACATAAAAAAAATAGATTATGAAAGGAACTACTCAACTCACGCAATTAATATGATGAACATTCCTCCGAAAAGTAGGAAGAAAAACACAAGAAAATAGATATAGGGAAACTTACTCAACATCACACTGTTGCGGCGTGCAACCCGATTCAAATAGCATACCCATGGAAGTGTTCCACCCGATCCACATATGAAATTTACATAAGGAGATACACACCGAGCTAAATTGCTCATTACCAAAAAATACTGAGTACTAGTCACAAGCACGCTAAGTGCATAATACCATCCTGGGGAGACTGATAGAGCCATATGCTACAAAACTCAAGCACAATTGAGGTGCGATATATATAATCTGAATCTCAAGAGCTATCCTATTCACACAACATCATCACTACATGGAAATATCAACACATAAGAAATTATCAAGCCATTCCACAACTCACACGGCACAACATAATATTTCATGAAATGGACGGAGATGGAACAACATATAATGTTCTAATACCCCTATATGAGAAGCGCTATACCGAAATGAAAACATGTGACTTATATTGAGCCCATAATCATATTTGAATCCATTCACAACCCTCAAGTTGATTCTGCTCGCACTGCACTAGCCTGATAGCCTTACCTGGGTCTATATTAACCCACTTCCTGTCATAATACACAAGAACAACCATCATAGCCGAGACAAACACCCCCCAATCCACAACCAAATGAACTGAACGCCTCCCAGACATAGATTCTCAAATAAGCAATATTACACTTCTTTATACTCAGCCCAAATCTTCAATCCATTAAGCGACTACATGTCACACTCATACGATCATCCCGTGGTCACGCTGCACGACTTTCCACACAAGGTAGCAAGTCTGCACATCCACCACTGGACACACTAACGCTGTAAAACAAATCAAGAACCTATAACCAGGATGCAAAGCCTCTTTCACCAAACACCGATCTCAGGTGACATTGAAGACAACACCAGCTTACTCTAAACATTCAAATCCCTTTTTCTTGCTCATCCGAGATCATGACATCCTTGTCAACACCGAATATCAACCTCGATCCTTACTTCTAGTTACATACTGCTTACCGCACCTAACATGCCAATATGAGATAGCGCAAGAATTCCATCATAACTTCTGAACCACTAATAGGGTGAACACTTGATCATATAGAAACCTTTTACCTACCTCAATTCAAGATAACCACCACAACACACGAGTGAATTCCCACAATCACAATACATGCAAATCCTTAAGGAATAGTCTATACCACCATAATCCTTCTGGGATCTGCCTACCCATGACATGCCATAGTGCTTGAATGCTTCCAAATAAAATCTATCACGGCGACCGACAAGCCTCGCACATACCGCCACAAATCACATGCAGAACTTAATAACGCTGAAGGAACTGATCTCTGCCGTAATTGTGCCATTTCAACCATGGCTAACCAATCTATTTTCTTCCAATTTATCCTTTACTTGACTTAGAAATAACAATAGCCTCATCCAAACATTGTGAACTTAAATCCACCCTCCTCTTGAGCGACCTTATATCACGAGACCACATTGTCTCCAAACCCATGAACCGTCCCATGCCCTCCTTGCTCGCGCATTCACATCTTCGACTAATATACCCATCCTAGAAATCTTCCTACAAGTCCGGAGTCTATCTATCTCATTCCTGCAATACCATACTGCAAGCCGAAAACATCATGGAACATTCCGGGCCTCCTATCACAATCTGTTGCAAGGACCGATCCTTAGCCATACTGCGGACATGAAACCCTTAAGCACCGTATTCTTAACTTTCGAATTCATTAGGACCACTTATTGAGAGTCACCCACTCTGACTTAGCCCGAATACAATCAACTCCAATGCTCTTCTAGCACACGAACACCTTTTCAATGAAGCACGTGAGTGAGTCGCTGCCCTTATAACTCGCCTATGCATTAAGCATAAATTCTTAATCTTCCAAAGCCTAACCCTGGTCCAATAGGGCCAACTTTTGCACACATTTATCAAATCCCATGTGCAATTACCATTTTAATCATTTCCCCTTAGCTGTAATAACTTGCCAATACGCCGATAATTTGCAACCCCATGAGAAGATAATCTTGCAACCCAATTGCAAGCGGTGGGACTCTCCCACTTAGCCCGAAGCTACTCCTTGCACCACTCTGGACCCTACCAAAATTCTTTTTTCATTGCTGACATGATCTTGCTCAACTAACCCGTCAAATTCTTCTAAATTATCCTGTTAGCATCCCATGAATACTCTAATTCTCTAGCATCACTCACATATTCGGCCTCCCATCGAATAGCCACTAGAATTCCTCACAGAAACTTGCCAACCACACGACTACTAACCTGCTCACTGGAGATAACCCACCTGTGTAAATTACATGCCGACATCTTCCAACGTTGCTGCACGGGGTACAATCACTACGACATCAGTAACCCATCCTGAGCCCGTTCTCATTCACTAAATGGACTAGTCCGTACACTCTTTATAGAAATAAATTAAATGTGCGACAATACCTTCCAATTCAAAGTTATATTGCATCCTTCTTCATATCGAGAAACTCCTTCTTTCTGTTGCATCCAAATCTCCCACCGTATAATAACCAATGATTCAAATTAAGCTTGTGGACCCAATCACCGTCCACTAAAATTCCCAAATCACTCCAAACTTCTCCTCAAGATGTGCATCTATCTTACCACCAGAACTCATATGCTACACTGCCCCTCTCCCACTTTAGTTAAACTCACTCCTTTAGGCAACCACCTGACTTCCGCTTCTTACACCTGGCCTCCTAGAAAGGGAACCACTGCCTAGAACTTCTCACATATCTTCCTTCATTGTATGCTGCCCAGTTGTTGCCTCAAACAGATATCATTCTCTGTGGCTCTTAAACCAGTAGATCACCACAACTTTAAACCTTTCCGAAGATCATTCTTCTCGAATCGCCTACATTAAAAATACTTATTCAGTCCCCAACAACCGCACACCACCATCTCTGATAACCGCTTCTTCAATATTACTTCACAACACTCTGACCCAATGCGACCGAAGAAGCCATAGCACCGGCGAACTTAATACCTTATATTCTAACAAATACGACGATACCACATCACATGTGAAGATTCCACCTCACATGAAAAAACCAAGCCTTACTACTTTAGCAACCCGAAACCGATCATTCATAGTCCAATGGTCTTTCCTCTGCTGGAATAAAAATACTGAAATCTCAAAATCACGCTCTGAGAAGACCTCCTTTCATGTCATCCATTGCCCCGACATATGGGCAAGCATCCTACCATCATATCAACGCAGCGCAATAACCAATAGAAAGAATCATAACAACCTGAGCATAGACTCAATGCTCTCAGAAACATAATTACTGAGCTGAAAAAACATAATATCCCTCCGCAGGGCAATGACAATATCCCCAATCAACTTTGCATGGGAAACATCACGCACCATATCCGCAGCATAATTACGATTCCTCAAATTCTCGATTTATAGCAAGCGCTTCGCGACGTGTAAGATTGAGTAAGAAGAAACGTAGGCATAAGCCTTAAAGTGAATCAAATTGCACGATGAGGAATCAAGAAGGGAAGTACTCCTAACAACCCTGTAGCCTCTCGAAGATAAGTACAGACGTCTCTGTACCGATCCGCAAGACTCTACTAGACTTGCTTATGACTCGTGAAACCTACGGGAACCTAGTACTCTAATACCATATTGTCACGACCCAAAATCCTATGAAAGGTCGTGATGGCGCCGGACACCTCTGTCAGGCAAGCCAACACTAAAAGTTAATTAAATTTCTATTTTAGTATTTTGAAATCATTACTTTTCATTACATTATATAATAATCAATAAATTTTACTGAGTAAATAACGATGTCTTAAAAAATTTAATTAACAAATAAATCCCAAAGCCATCCCAGAACCCAGTGTCACAAGTGCATGAGCAATTTCTAGGAAACAAATGTACAATAACTGTCCGGGATACAAATTGGAGAGAAAAGAAAATAGAATACTCTGAAGGAGACTCTACTGGCTACGGGCCATCTCGGGGGATGCAGTTCACATAAGTCTCCGTATCAACCATGTCGCTGCGCCAAGCTAGGCCACTATAGATAAATGTATCTATGCAACAAAATTCACATCAAGTGTAGTATGAGTACAAAAATAACGTGTACCCAGTAAGTATCCGACCTAACCTCGAAGAGGTAGTGACGAGAGGTCGACTTTAACACTTACTAAAGGTCAAATAATATCAGATACAATAACGAAATGAATAAGTATGAAACATGGAAAATATATGAAACAACAGGTATAAATTACGTGGCACTTTTCCTTTTTTTCCACAATTTACTCAATTCTCAACTAGCAAGTTCCCTCCGTACCGGAGCATATACATAATAATGGATTTCCTCAAAGAGGTTGTCATACTTCAAATAAGGGAAAGCCCTTAAATATACTGGCTTCTAGCCCAAATATTACACATGATTCCATGAGGATAATTCATATATAGGAAATGCCGAGGCGTACGGCCCGATCCAACATAAAAGTCAATTGTGCACTGCTGAAGGGTCGAACGGCGCGAACCGTAGATGCATCTATTAACCTGCTGAGGCGAATGACCCGCTCCCATGAGAGTGTGGTATATAAATCCTGCCGAGGCGAACGTCCTGATCCCATAAAAGTGTGGTAGGAGGACTTACTCTGCTCGCGAATCATACATGTGACGCGGTTACACATAGATTTCTCGAGTTATTAAAGTATTCTTCCATTTCTTTTCAAAACATGAACTTTCAAGATTCCCATTTTTATAAAAATTTTCGATTCCTTTCAAAAATATTTAATAAGTATGCTTAATCCACCTTCTTCTCAAAGAAAACAATAAACATAAGCCAAATATAATAACAACAAAGCATGATGTAAGCCTAAAACTACCCGGACACATGCATAACTAGTATCTACGTACGGACACTCGTCACCTCGTGTGTATGTAGCCCCCCCACAAATATTATCACATAATTAATTATTTCACCTGTGGGGATAATTCCCTCTTACAAGGTTAGAATGGAGACTTACCTCGCTCCGAAGTTCCATAACCGGATTCTAAGACCTCCCGATGACTCAAATCAATGCACAACGATCCAAACTAGCCAAATAACGGCAAACCAATGAAAATATACTCTAATACTTATAACAATTTAATTTATATAAATTACCAATTCCGCTCGAAAAGTTAACAATATTGCCCTAAGGCCCACGTGCCCGGATTCCTAAATCTTTTTGAAGATAAAGATTACCCATGACTGTACTAACTCCAATATATAATTTACTCTTAATTTCATGCTCAGATTCGTGGTAACAATTCAAATTACCAATTCTAGGTTTTTCTTCAAAACTCCCAACTTTTCCACAAATTATCATGTTCAAATCCATGTATAAACCTTGTATTTAACTTGAAATAAGTAGAAACAACTTACCTTGACATAGATGACAAAAATCCCCTCTTGAAGCTCCCCAAAAATCGCCCAAACAAAAGAAAAATGAGAAGAAATGGCCAAAACCCGTTTTTAAAACACTGCCCTGCCTAGTTCTGACCCCTCTATACGATCGCATGAAATCCTTCGCGATTGCATAGGCCAAACTTGCTGCCTCCTTAATTTCCTCTGTGTGATCGCATCCCCATACCTGCGTTCGCATAGGCCAAAACAGCAACCACCATATTTCCTCTTCTGTGTGTTCGCGTTTCTCCGGACGCGATCGTATAAGACAAAATCCAGTAGCCTCCCAAATTGCACTGTGCGATCGTGTACACTTACCTGCGATCGCATAAGCCAAAATCCAGTAGCCTCCCAAATTGCACTGTGTGATCGCGTACACTTACCTGCGATCGCATAAGCCAAAATCCAGCAGCCTCCCAAATTGCATTGTGCGATCACGTACACTTACCTGCGATCGCATAAGCCAAAATCCAGCAGCCTCCTAAATTGAACTGTGCGATCACAGACCCTCTCATGCGATCGCATTGTGTAAATATCTGCTGCTCTCACACCAGAAAAACCAGGAATCCTCACAAGGCATGAATCGACCCGTTAAGCATCTGAAACACGCCCAAGGCCCCTGGGATCTCAACCGCACCTACGAACTAGTCCTAATACCTCATTCAAACTTAGTCGAGCCTTGAAATCACCTCAAACAATATTGAAATCACGAATCGCAACCCAATTCAAGCTTAATGAACTTAGACCTTCAAACTTCTATATTCGATGCCGAAACTTATCAAATCACGTCCGATTGACCGCTAATTTTTCACACAATTCACATTCAACATTACGGACTTGCTTCAACTTTTGGAATCACATTCCGACCCCGATGTCAAAATTTCCACTCTCGATCGGATTTCTCGAAAATCTTCAAATTTCTATCTTTAGCCGAATGACTTCAAAATAACCTACGGACCTTCGAATTCACTTCCGGTTGCGCTCCCAACTCCAGAATCACCATACGGAGCTATTTCCAGACTCGAAATCCCAAACGGACATCAATATCACTGAAATGCACTTCAACCCAGATTTATGAAATTTCTTCTAAAATGCTGACTTCTACAATATGCACCAAAACGCCCCCGGGTCATCCAAAACCCGTTCCGAACATACGCCCAAGTCCTAAATAATCATACAAACCTGCTGGAACCTTCAAATCATGATTATGAGTTTGTTTACTCAAAAATCCAGTCTTAGTCAATTCTTCCAACTTAAGGCTTCTGAAATGAGAATTTTCTTTCCAAATTGACTCTAAACTTCCCAAAATTTAATTCCGACCACACCTACAAGTCATAACACTTGAAATGAAGTTGCTCATGGCCTCAAACTGCTGCACGGCGTGCTAGAGCTCAAAATGACCGGTCGGGTCGTACATTATTATTATTATTATTATTATTATTATTATTATTATTATTATTATTATTATTATTATTATTATTATTATCATCATCATCATCATCATCATCATCATCATCATCATCATCATCGTTATTACTATTATTGTTGTTATATTTGTTATTTTTTTATAAGGTAAATAATTTTATTGATGTTTGAAGAAAAATCTCTTGTATACAAGTTTACCAAATAGTAGAGAACATCAGAATATGATTGTCTACAAAAGTCACCAATCATCTGTACAAGTAGAGAACTTGTAGGTGCACCATAATGGAACTAAAAACACCAGGTCTTGGTATAATGGGAACCCAACATGTTTTTCTACAAGTACAATGGGTTTGCAACATGGAGATCATCTATGGGACGCACTACTCATACCAGTAATTGAAACACTTAGCAAGATGATGAATATGGCTATGTCGGTTGAGTATCTAGAACTATGCAGCAATAAGGGAACAAGTACAGGTATATAATCTGCTATTCAATTGATACGCTTGTGATGTGTGTTGTGGAGATAAAACAAATTTAAATCTAAAGAACTTATTGCCTATTGTTTAAAGTAGTCTTGAGTCTAAATAAATCTAAAGAAATGTGAAATTGCACCAGTGGGAGACGTGAATAATGTGGAAGGACTGGCAGAGAGAAAAAGAAAAGTCTTCTTGATATCGATAATAGTGAAAACTAGCAATATTGACTCAAATTTGGTTACGTAGTTGGATCGTCGTTTGGGGGAGACACCGGGGAAATACAATATGGAATACAGTGGCTGAAGAAGCTCAGGCTTATAGAATGACGAAACAGATATTCATCTTGGGGGGGAGGGGAGGGTGTGTGTGGGGGTGTTTTGATATATTTTTTTATCCAGTAGTCCTACATATTAGATGTTCTCGTTATCACTACCGGCTATATTAACACAAAGTTTTAAGATGATACAAAGAAATTTTTTTCTTTTTTTGGGATATTGGGTAAGCGAGAAAAATATCATGTAATTATATGGAAGAAGGCTCATCCCCATAAAAGTAGGGGGTCTTGGAGTAGGGGATTCAAGAGTGTCCAATACATTATTAGTATATGAAGGTTCGGAGTGTAGGCATGCTTTGTGGATATGGGTCATTTTTTACGAATGTGAAGTCTGGGGAGGGGGGTTGGAGAATAGTTTGATAAAGCAACTGTATTGAGTGGAATCATTGAAGAACATAGTGCAAGGGCGAAAGATTCTTTTGAAATTGTTAGTTGTAGAAGGAATAAAGCAGTTTCCGAAAATAGAATGATGAGGTGATAACAATCGACGTGAATCATTTCCATCCATGTTGAACATCTCCGGCCAACTGAGAGCAGTCATTTATCAGATATTTAGTATGGCGAGGTGCAATTGTGTGGGGATCAAGATTAATTAATGGACGAACTGAATAGGTTGTTGGAAGTTCTATACTGGCAAAATCTTTCATTAATGGAAAGGGACACTTGGAGATGGGAAATAAATAGAGACGAGACGTTGGGCATTCGCATTCTTGTCCTACTAACTACATATTACTTGAGAGGGAGAATTGGAAACTTCCTCTCACTACAATTTGGGTTGCCAAAGTGCGAAGACAAGTCTCATTTATGTTAGGACGACAACATTGGGTTCTAATTTAACAATTTGAGGATTTTATATAAGTTGTTGATTCATATATGGAATGTTTACCACTTATATCAGGTGTCGTACACAATATATAATAAGTTCAGAATTGAATGACCAATGCCACAAATAGTGAAATATTTGATACTGGAAATTAGACGGGCAAAGAAAAAAAAAGGAAAGAAAGGGAGGTGGTTCCATTGGCGATATTGATAAAATGTAAGGGAGAAAAATAAGAGCATTTTAGTGCGGGGGAAGAAAGAGAAGGCGCATGCTTGGAGTGTTACCCACTTATGTGGGTTGTCTGGATAGAGAAATAGAAGAGCTTCTGAAAGTGTAGAGATGAGCTTTGTTCAGTTGAGTAGTAGCCACTAACCTCTTATACCTTATTTCTTTTCGGTGCACCTATGAGCTATGTTGCTCGGGCTCTCTGAAAATGTGTCCGGATACGTGTCGGATCCTCCAAAAGTAGTGCATTTTTGAAGGATCCGACATGGGTGCGTCTACATTTTGGAGAGTCCCGCAACATAGCCTATGAGGTTCCTTGTTTTGTAGAAGATTTCTGTCATTTGTAAAAAAAAAAACAACTCCTTTTGCAAGTTTCCAATCTTTTTGGGTATACCTCTTGTATACGAGCTTTGTGCACACTTTAATGAAATTTATTTACTTTATAAAAAAGAAGAAGAGCGTTTTAGGGAATTGAAGCTCTTATGTGAATATTTGTGGTTTGCTTCATTTTGTTTACACTTTTGGAGTACATGAGACATTCCAATGAGCTATGAGGATTGGAATTTGGATGTTTTTCTGTAGAGAAACATGTCTCGTTCCATGATCTTGTAATTTTTGTACATAACTTGTATATCGGTTTTTCTCTCCTCAATCACATAAACAAATGATATATCCTTGAAAAAATAAAGAAAATAAAGTAAATTATTATGGTGCTTAGGATCGTTTTTTTCATGCCAGTGCATGCTGGCTGGTGATAGTTGTATTATCTTATTTACTTTGCTGATCATTAACTTGTAAAGTGCATTATGTAGTTGCAAGAATTATTTTCTCTATCAAATTCTTTAACTGTTTCTCTGGTCAATTTTTTTTGGGGTCGTAAAGAGAACATACACATTCCGATGCTGCTCAATCATTTAAAAATTTATCCAATTGTAATATTCATCATCAATGATTATTATTTTGTTAATTTAACTTTGTAAGTTGTTCACCCAATTCATGATCAAGTTTTCTACTTAACCGCATATCACAAGAAGAAACTCAAGCAAGAGTTTGGTTAGTATTGTACCTATTTAAACTTCATCGTCTTGTGCTTTCCTTAGTAACTTATTTTGGTACTACTGGCATTGAACCGTGGACATTAGTACAAAAACATGGAGAAGCAGTTTTCAGTGCAGTATTCTCACTCACAGTCTCACTGACTCTGAGTTCCAGGTTCTTATACTTTGCTTTTAAAATCACACAATCCTTAGACAATTATTCCTTTTCTTTATTTATAACCTCAGATTCATCAATGAAATCTAGCAATAATTTAGAGTGTTTTTCTTTAGGCAGAAACTTAATCTTGTCTTTGAGATGAATTATACTTACCTCAGATTCCTCGTGAGATTCCTCATCTGATTCCCATAAGTGCTTTCATCTCCATCTTCATCATCTAATTCCTCATCTGAACTTTCTCCCTAAGCAGCAATCATAGCCTTTGTTGATCCTTTGTTCTTCTTGGGATGAACCTGTTCCTTCTTCTTGTTCCTTCGTTCAGATCTTTCCTTCTTCTATTCAATTTCCCATTGAAGGCAATTCTTGATGTGATGATCAGTCTTGCCACACTTATAGCAGCCCCTATTGGTCATTTTTTCATGAACCCTTGTTTTGTTGTAGTTTCCACCTCTTGAAGAACCCTTTCCCCTCATAAGGTATTTCTTGAAGTCCTTGGTGATCATAGTCATTTCATCTTCTTCCAGATCAGCACCTTCAATGATTATGAGTGCCAGGCTCGTTTCCTTCTTGGGCACATCCATCTTCATGATTTACCTTCTAAGTTCATAGGCAGTGAAATTTTCAATCAGCTCATCCAGTTTAAGAACTGCAATGTTCTTTGATTCCTGAATTGTAGTGATTTTGCTTTCCCAAGAAACTGGCAGAACTCTTGTCAGAATCTTCTCAACTTTGTCTTCTTCAAGAAGAATCCTTCCAAGAGACTTAAGTTTATTAGTCAGTGTAGTGAACCTTCTATACATCTCTTGGATATTTTCTCCTTCCTTCATAGTGAAGTTCTCATATTGATAATATAGTAGAGTACGTCTGGACCTCTTCACTTGAGGTGTTCCTTCATGAGCCACTTGTAAAGCGTCTCAAATTCCCTTAGCAGTAATACAACTTTGAATTCTGCAGTAGTCATCTGGACCAAGTCCACACACAAGCCATTTCTTGGAATTAGCATTCTTCTCCCACTTTCTAAAGTCCCCAGCAGTGCAGTCAGCTCTTGTCTTTGTCACATCTACTTCTTCAGCATTCTTCTTCATGATAGTCAAGGGACCATCAGTAACAATGTCCCATAGCTCGTAGTTCTCCAATTATATGGTCTCTCATTTTGTTTTTCCACCAGGAGTAGTACTGGTCATTGAAGAGTGGAGGCCTAGCAGTTGATTGTCCTTCCCAGTTCCCAGGTGGTGCACTTATCTTGATCTTCTCCTAAGGTGTTAGCCTCTTCAAGGATAACCCGCTCTAATACCAATTGATGTTTTATATTTCAATATCACACAAGAGGGGGGTGATTTGTGTGGTGTCCAATGTTTTGCTTGCACAGATTATAAAAGAACCTAGTTCTTCTATGTGTTCCTATTACTACTGTTGTGGAATAATAAGTACAGAAATTAAAGAACACATAGATTTTTACGTGGAAAATACCTGGCTCAAAAGGTGAAAAAAATACGACCCACTTCCCAGTCGGATTTTCCCAAAAATCTTTACTTAACCAGTGAGCCAAAACTGCATTTACAAAAACTCTTTTGTAAACCTAGGACTACATCTAATCCCTTGTGGCAAACTAGCCTCTAACTGTTTGCGACAACTTCAAGTTAACTCTAACTTAAAAACCCAAAGTACTTATAAAAAATGCTTCTAGATAAAGCTGAAAGGTACAAGATAAAACCACCTACTACAAATGACCTAGACTAAAAGATAGACATTTGGAACTAGTTCTTTTGCCTGGTTCAAGTAGCTTCAGGTTTGCACACTTAAATCTCGCACGAACTGCTTGCAAAATTGCCTTGCTATTTTGCTCTCAATTCACGTTTAACTTCTGTTTTTTGGCGTACATGTACAATAAGAACATTCTGCAATATATAAGATTAGTAGATAAAGTTAACTAGAGTTCTAATGCTAAACATCCTTGGTGGAAGAGTTCCAATTAATCTCAACTCCTAAATCCCTCCTTATCTTGGATACTGCTCTTACTTACTGAATAAGGAGTTCTTCTCTTTATCATTTTTGCAATTTTTTCGATCAGGAGATA
Source organism: Nicotiana knightiana (assembly GCA_005239525.1). Taxonomy (NCBI): domain Eukaryota; kingdom Viridiplantae; phylum Streptophyta; class Magnoliopsida; order Solanales; family Solanaceae; genus Nicotiana; species Nicotiana knightiana. Next base: position 21,777 of record ML376547.1, on the reverse strand, counting down.
TCTTATTCTGCCCGAATACGCTTATCTCCTGCATGTGCATCTCACATGCCTTGATTCTTCCTGTATCTATGTTTACCAGTGATGGACCTTGTTCATTTTTGAGTTCCCTGGTCAATCTTCAAAACTATTCTCTTTCTTGGGCCCACACTAACACTAAGGACCCCAACTTGTTAGACTTACTAGAGCGAAGATTGGCATAAAATATTCTCACTAGGGGTTCATAGACTTTAGGAGGGGGAACAAAAAGGAATTTTGACCATCCCTGATGAACAAATAGATATTTTACCTTACAGTCTAGGGCTTCCATATCATCAAGGTTGAATACTTTGCCATGAGCGATTAGCTTGTCCTTCAGAGCAATAAAAAAAATCCATGTTTGGAGAATCCCAGAAATTTAGGTCAAACTCTAAAGAACTTGAGAGATCTATTTTCGATTTCTTTGGAGTAAAGGATTCAGGAGGTTCTTCAAAAGGTCTTTTCCTGGGGCTTTTTCTCCTAGAGGATGAGAATGATCTGAATGTCGATTTTGATTTTTGATTGTTGGAGGGGATCTCTTTCAATGGAGAAATTATATTCTCATGACTGGTAGAGAACCTGATTTACACAAAGATCTTGGTCTAGGTTGTTGAAGTTATTATTGTTACTATTTTTCCAAAGGTTCCAAACGGCAAAAGAAAAAATATTTACCCATTGGCATTGTTGATTACTGCCTTGAAAGATGGAATTGTTTAGGGAAATTAGCTAATGAGTGTTGTCAAGGGTTTGTTCCATTGTTAATCCAAGATTTTTCCAGAAACGAGTAGCATCTTCTGGCCCTTGTTTACAAACGGGACAATTGGCATCAATATCGATTCCAATATGATGGAGAAGAGCTCTACATGGTATTTTGTTATGCATGCATTGACAGACAAAGAACTTAATTTTATTAGGACATTGAAGTTCCCAAATTCAAGTGAAGTCTTGCTTTTGGAACAGATTAGTGGAATGGTTATCACCAAGAAGCATGTAACATGATTTAGTAGTAAAAATACCACTATTACTGGAATCCCACGTCATATGATCCTTACCAACGAAATATCTAGGAGTAAGAATGGATTTAATCTTACTAATTAAAGAGTTGGGTAATTCAAAATAAATTTTTGATATGTCCCAGTTATCACCATTCATGAGGTCTTGTAAAGAGGGATTATAATCCAATCGGTGCAGGGGTCTCTCAATACTATTTCTAAGACTAGGGGCATTGTGGATCCATCTAGAGTTCCAAATGTTAATGTTAGAGTTTTTGCAAGGGTTCCACAAAGTCCCTTGGATGTAGATCTTCCAACCTTCCACTAGAGCAGACCAAATAAAGGAAGTATTTATAGAAGTTTTTTTTCCGGCATATTTACTGGAAATTTAGTTGAGCCAAAGGATTATCAGGATAATTAATGAGTCTCCATGTCAGACTTGTGAGCATTACCAAATTTTTTTTGAAGGTTGTACGAACCCCTAGACCTCCTTCCGATCTTTCTTGAGTAAGCGTCTTTCAATTTAATAGATGAAGTTTTTTCCTAGAATTTGTGGTACCCCATATAAAATCTCTTTGAATTTTATCTATCTGGATCAAGATCTTTGTAGGGAACATAGTATATTGCGCATGGAAAATAAGGTTAATGGTTGGCACAAAAGAAAAAAAAAATTATTCTTTTTGAAATAGACAAGAAAAACTGAAAGCATGTCATATAAAATGACACCAGTGAGTGATTTTAAAGCAGGTTTTCTTTTCTTTTCTTTTCAAAAACTAAAAAAATTGCAAGAGTAGGTTTCTACTAATATATTAACGCTATTGTTCATCAAAAATATTTTATCAAATGAATTCAACCATATAATAATCAATATATTCAGGAAGATAATAAACCAGAGTTAAACTTATACCTATCTCTCAACGATTTTGGAAATTATTTTCAAATGTTAATAAATAAATAAGTAAATAAAGCTAGTAAACATTTTTTTCTTCCCAAAAGAAGCTACTAAACATTTTAAAGTACTGCCAATTTATTTGGGACTCTTTATACCTAAGAAAATAGAAATACAAAAATTCTGAGAGGAAAAAGGGTCAGACCGGCCACCCTATCAATATAAGTGAACATGTTCCTCACCTTTTTAGTTCATGAAATTGACACCAAAACTTAAAAAGAACATGTAGGTAACTACTGAGTAAAATGCACGACAGAATTAGTTTTAATTTTTTAAATTTAAAAGATAGTACTAATATAAACCATCAAGCATTGACGCACTTTTCTTGAAAACCAATTGAAGGGTAATTTTCCTGTTTTGGAATGGAAAAGTCACAATATATGCGGAAAATAATAAAATGGACTTGATTTGAGGTAGCTGGAAAATCATCTGCTTCATTAATAAAGTAATTTTAGAGCTACAAAACCTATAGTACTATTTCTTAAGGATGGTAATCAGTTTGATCATCTTAGGGGAAAGAAATAAGATGTAAGGAGAACACCAGACACATTAAGCTTGGAAATGAATCAATTTTTACCGAAGGATTTCGTCTTATCTAGTTCACTTATAAGATATATATAATAGTAATACAAATGTATTCATTTCCTCTGCATTAACACAATCAATACTGCTATTGGAATAAAACAAGGGATCTAAAGAAGAAAAGAGGCTAGACTATATGCCCCTGCCTTAGAGGATCCACTTCATCACCTTTATTTCTAACTTATTCGTGGTTTTAAAGTGTTATAAAAACTTATTGGAAGTCCAAAACGAGAGGTCATCTTCGACAACCAACAGGTGGAGCCGGTTCAAAAAGTTGAAAAGAGTAAGTAATAGATTAATTAAAAAACTGAAACATAAATTAAATACAAGGAAATATAAGAAGAGATGTGTCTTCCCCCTATATATTCGATACCTTCTTTTTAAAATATAGGCACGTTTGTTTACTCACTCGGAGATGATTGTCAAACACAAATCTGCTTAAAGTATTGTTAAAATATAATTACAACCTTGGTTTTACAATACAAAATAGGCCAAAAAGAATCACAAACCAAAGCATGGCTGGAATTGAACTTTGCAAATGCTTTTCTGATTAAAAAAGAAATGTAGTGAGGTGGCAGGTCCTGTGTTGCCACTTCACAAAAGTGTCAATGTCACATGAGATTGAGTGTCCATCTTGGCGGTCCTAATGAATGAGGGGTTTGTTCAAGTCATTTGTGTAACGATACATATATTTTGTGTGAAAAGTAATCGAGTATAAATATGATTCTTTTAGCATAGGAAAAAGGACAATTTGACTCGTTCCCCTTTCCTAAATAGTATCCTCGAGTATTTAGGAGGTGTAAAAATGCAGGTATGGCAAAAGAGAAAAAGGAAAAATACAGTTTAGTCAGGTATATTTCGACGTCAATCGTCCTAAGTATACTTAAAACATGTCTCTTTTCAAACTCAATACAATTAGGGGTAGTTTGGTAGTGAATATACAAATAATACTAAATAAGGTGTATTAATAATGCTGAATTAATTAGTCATGCAGGGATTTTTTATCGACTGTTTTGTTTAGTGTATTAAAAATAACTTGCCTTACACTATTTTTAAAAAAAAATATATGTTTACAAAAATTCCCTCCAACAGTTTAAAATCTCACAAGATATGTATATTTTACTAATTAAATATTTTAAAAACTAATATATTATTACTAAATTCTTAAATAAATGTACAAAAATTAAAACTCTAAGGAACACATTTTAAATTTATTAGCAAATTAAATTCTTTCAAGATTGATGGGAGAACTCTAAAAACGATATGTGCAAATCATCGAATCTTAAGCATTATACAAGATAAAAACTTTGTCCTATAGAAGAGATTGTATGTTCAGATCTTCAAATATTAGACATTATAATAAGTCAGAGAAACTCTCCTACTCTCTAAGAATACCTACATGGACACAATCACTACACTACCAATTGTACCACCGGACAAAAATAGCCAGATAGACGTGGAAGAAACAACATCACACTCCTATAAGGAAATGCTACTCGACAAGCAGGCAATAAGACAACAGGAGTACTACGATTAGGATTCCCCCAAATCATCAAAGATGATAAAGGAAAAAATATTGAAGGCTCAATCGCCCTCTCACAAGAAGACTAGAAACATCTATACCAACCATGGTGCTTCTTAGTAATCATAAAGGTTTTTTGTCATAGAATGTCTCGCCATCACCTTCGATATAAACTGATTGACCTGTGGAAACTATCCGAACAGTTAACCTTGATTGACTTAGGATCAGACTTCTTCACTGTCAAATTTAGTCTAGAGAAAATATGGCTAAGACACTACACCTAGGGCAATGGTTCGTCTCCAGGGACTTCCTATCAGTACGTAAATGAGAACCAAAATTTATCTCACAAGAAGCCACACTCTCTTCCACAACCAAATGGATTCGCCTATCCCAACTACCAATGGAATTCTATGACAAAGAAATATTGGAAAAAGTTGGTAGGAAACTTGGCAAACTATTCAAAATCGATTCATGCACCTCTTCCACGTTGAGAGAAAGATATGCACACATCTGTATCCAAGTACCACTTGAAACCCCAGTGGAAATATCAGTAATCATTGGTGACCATAAGCAACCAGTGGTCTATGAAGGTGAAGGTACGTTATATACAAACACAACAAAAATTGAAATTTCAAAATATTCCAACCATCGCCTCTGAAAATTTAGAAATAAACACCAAGGAAGGAGAGAAAACAGGTCAACAATTGATGAAGGGAAGGAATAATGGAAATGAAAACAATCAGAATCATACACAAAAATCACAAAATATCCAAGTAAAAATGTTCGATGCAAACTCTTGTAAGTTCTTGGAAACCAAAACTTTTTAATATAATTCTAAGCCCAATGATATGAAGTCCAAAAATTAGAATAGGCCCAATGGCACTGTAAATAAACAAAACCCATCCACCACTCCTTAGTAGCCCAATACACCCGACACCAACCCAAGTACAACGCCAAACGCAAGGTGGGAATGGGATATGATGGAGCTTATATCGAAAATTCAGCTGGGCCCGGTAATGATGCCTACCAGGAGGCCCCTTTGAATAGCCCAACCCCAGACATATACCCTATTAAAGATGTGGCCTTGGGCCACCTCGCCAATACTCAATCAACCACTAGGGTTCATACCCAACTGGAACCACCCAGCAGAAATAATTATCCGTACCCAAATACCTACGCGCCCTCTACTCCCCTCCCAGCGGAGTAATCTAATGGGGAAAACTCATCACACTCCACCATAACTCAAGTGCCTCACCTGAGAACCAACCCAATCTCAGGTGACATAACATCTTCCGTCCACTCCAACAGATACCATATTAATTCTAAATGCATTTGTCGAGATGCAATAATCGATGACATTTCCATCAATCTACATTTGACACCAAACAATTTCATGATGAGCCGGCTCGTTAACATAACCCTCACTCTTACCCAAAAAGGTAAAACAAAAACATAAAAATGAAAAAATCAAGTCGCCACCCACCATTGTGACGTCTTTTCCACTACCGTCGGACCACTCACCAACATTGTAGCTGAAAGTGGCGCTTCAAGGACAAGTCCTCGCCTACAATTTCACCATGGAAAATCAACCAGTAACCCTGATTGTCCAAAACCCTGTGCATCTTGCAAGAGTAACGGTGGAAGCCCTAAACAGGGCCTTGGAAGCCTTTGCCAACCTGTGGCAAGTGATGACAAGAAAACTCAATATCCAACCCAATTTGGACCCATCAATGCTCAACACCCTCATCTCCCAAGCATTCTAGCCAATCCTCTTCTTCCCATACCCGGGAATGGAGGACCCAACATCGTCTCCAGTGTTTGTGACTATCGAGCCCCAATCCAGTCAAACTCTATCACCTTCTGCTCCAGTAGAGAAAAACCATTCCCCACTACTGGAAAACATTACAAAGGAGATCAATAATGCTCTAGAGCTTCTGAAAAGAAAAAGCCTGCCGGAAATGGAAGGAACAACCCACGACCCTCTACGCATAGACTCTCTTCTATTGGACTCAGTCAGAGCAATCGAGTTCAGTGTGGAGAGCAGCGAAGTGCTTGTGCTGTTGTGTCCAAGAGCCATGACCAAGTAAGGTCTGAGTCTGGTATTTCACCACATCCAGGGTGTGACCAAACCACTCCTCAATATGACCCCAATTCTAAGCATGAAGATAATGAACCAAAAGAAACCAGTGAGCTCTCCTCATGGAATGGAGAATCTTCAATGAAACCAGTCCCCTAACCACCAACAACCCATGGTGAACTACATCATATGGAATGTTAGGGGTGGAAACATCGCGGAGTTCAGGAGACACTGCCTCGACATGGTTCAGTTTCACACGACAACACTGCTAGTTCTGTTAGAAACTAAGATGGCTTATCATAAAAAGCTAAGGGAGGAACTACACTTTTATATTCTTATCTAGTCTCCAGCAGCAAGGTTGTCTAGTAGGATAGTTATGATGTGGAAGGAGGAATGTGTCACTGTTGAGGAGGTATCTACTACCCCTCAGGGCATCCGTGCTATGGTAAAGTTACTCCCATCCTACAATCCTTGGTTATTTTCAGCCATTTATGCTAGAAACATATTAGCTGATAGGAAATTGTTATGGGAAAGTCTGGTTACTATCGCTAAAAACAATATTGGGAACTGGTTTGTAGGTGGAGACTTTAATGAAGTCTTAAAATCTAGGGATAAATTTTGGTGTAACCCCATTAACTCAAGTCGTAGTAACATATTTTAGAACTTCCATAATGAATGTAAACTAGTCGACTTAGGTTACAAAGGCAGTAAATTCACCTGGACTAACAAAAGGTACAAAAATAGGAGTAGTCTACTATTAGAAAGGATAGATAGGTTCTTTGCTAACGACTACTGAATTTCTCGGTACCTTGAGGCTAGTGTTAATCATCTCTCCAGGACCCACTCAAATCACTACCCTGTTAAAATAATGCTAAATGGGGATTCTTTCAATAACTCCGATAGACCCTTCAGGTTTGAATCAATGTGGACTAGCCACCCCTCCTTCCCTGGTATCATCAATGAGGCCTTCACTAATAACTCCCCTAATCCAATCCACTGAAACCTTCAAAAGCCTTGTGACCCAGTGGAATAGATACACATTTGGTAACATCTTCGACAAAAAGAGAAGGATCCTGGCCAGAATTGCTGGGATCCAAAAATCACCAAATTATTATTTCAGTAGTTACTTGCTAAATTGGGAAAGTAACCTGACCAGGTAGCTTTACTCCATCATCAAGAATGAGGAAGACTTCTGAAAACTCAAGTCAAGGGTCAATTGACTAACTGAAGGTGATTCCAACACTATATTTTTCCGCACTTCCACCCTCAATTGGAGAAGAAGGAAAAAGATCCTATCTCTCAAAGAAGATAGTGGAAATTGGTTTTATGATCAAGGGGACATTAAGGCCTCTATAATGCACTTCTTCATGAGCCTATACATTTCCCCTCATACATAAACTCCCATTTTCACTACCAGTCATATGTACATGACTCATATCCTCTCAGACTGTCAAAGAGACAGCATGGATAGGTCCCTTGAGGTTAGAGAAATCAAAAAGGCCATCTTTTCCTTTAAGCCATTCAAGGCATCAGGACCGGATGGGCTTCACCCATTTTATTACCAAAGGTACTAGAGCATTGTGGGGAACTCACTAATAGACGTTTGCAAGTTATGCTTTGACATACACTCCATGGATGAGACTATGAATCAAACTCTCCTCTGTCTCATTCCCAAGTGTCCCCAAGCCACTATACTCAAAAACTTCCGACCAATAAGGCTTTGTAACACCAACTATAAGACCATTACTAAGATCATTGTCAATATGATCAAGACCCTTTTATCTGCTATAATTGGCCCTAACCATGCTAGTTGCCCATTCAATAGAAGGGCATCTAATAATATGATCATTGTCCAATAATACATAACCCAAATTGGAAAAATGAAAGGGAACCAAGCTTATATAATTCTCAAAATTTGACTCAGAGACAACTTTTGACAGGCTGGAGTGGTCATTCATTAGGGACACACTGCATGCCTCCAACTTCCCTCTTGGGCTAACTTAGTTACTCATATCCTGCATTAGCTCATCAAACATCTCCATCCTAGTGAATGGGGAAAAACAGACACCTTCAAGCCTTCTAGGGGCATTAGACAAGGGGACTCAATCTCTCCTTACGTGTTCATTTTGTGTATGGAGAGGCTCTCCAGGTCAATTAATAAAGTTGTCAAGGACAAACAATGGCTCCCTATCACTATCAGTAGGTCTGGCCCAAAAATTTCTCACCTCTTCTTTGTTGATGACCTTACTCTCTTCGAAAAATCAAACATTAGGAACTGCACCACAATCTACTCTATCCTACAGGCCTTCAATGAGGCTTCTGGGCAAAAAATCAATTTCACCAGGTCCAGGGTTCTCTTCTCCTCTAACACAAAGCTTGACACAATGGAATGCCTCGCAAATATCCTGTCAATCCAAGATACTACATCCTTTGGTAAATACCTAGGATTCCCTATGTTTCATAGGAGACCCACTAATACTGACTTCCAATTCATACTAGACAATATTCAATCCAAACTGGCTGGCTGGAAAATAAATTTTCTAAATATGACTAGAAGAATCATCCTTACCAAGGTCTCCCTCAGTAGTATCCCAAGCCATGTTATGCAATACATCAAATTGTCCACCAAGATTACCAAACAAATTGATAGAACTCAGAGGAATTTTGTTTGGGGCAAAACTCCAAACAAAAAAAAATCGCATCTGGTTAGCAAGGACAAAGTAACTAGGCAGAAGTCTCATGGTGGATTGAGTTTACAGAAAGCTGAGCTTAAAATAAAGCCCCTCATGTTGGGCTGTCTTGGAGTATCTACCATAACACCTCCAGCTTATGGGCTAGAGTCTTGTTCTCAAAGATTGTAACTGGAACTATACCCTCCCCCCCCCCCCCCCCCCCCCCCCCCCCCCCCCCCCGGCCAAAATCTCCAATCTGGCAATGTATACTCAAAGGTTGGGATACTTGCAACAAGGCTAGTAGATGGGTTGGCCACAAGGGAAATAAGGTAAGCTTCATCAATGATGCATGGATCCCAAACCATCCATCAATTAGGGACATAATTGGGGGCCCTTTAACTCCTAATGACATAGCTACCAAAGTGGACATTCTCTACAATTCTGGGTACTGGGATATCTCATCCATCGCTATAGACATCCCTGAGAACATTACTAACCTGGTCAAATCAACTTTCATCCCTGCTAACTCTACCAAGAAAGACAGTTACTAACTCATATGCAAACTCAGCTGAAGTATTAAAAATGCTACTCATATGCAATACAACTTACGATCCTATGATTTGTGAATGCAGGTTATTATTGCAAATGATGGACAAGGTGATAGTGATACACAACTATATGGAAAAGAATAGGGTGGTCGATGCACTGGCAAAGAAGGCAGCAAGTTCAAGTTCTTTGGGTAGAATTACCATACTAGCAGTTCCTCCGATGTTTGCAAATGATGTATTTTGTACAGATATCCTAGGAACTAAAGTAGTTAGGAATTTTTGGGCATCTAACAATGATACAATTGAACAAAATATGGTCGTCTTAGGGGAACTACAGTACCCCAATTTAGACCGTGATCTCCAATGTAATACTTAAGTATTTCTCCCATATATATATATATACCTTTAACAAAAAAAAAATATTAGACATTATGCATGATAGGATCATTTGTATAATAGAATGAAAATTTACAAGCATACCTTTTAATCGAATTGAATAAATTTTTTAATAATTGAAGTATGTACTAAGTAACATAATATTTGGGATAACACATACTTATCACCCTGTACTTGTCCAAATTTTTAGTTGAATGCTCAAACTTTATAGGAATCCTATAACCCCCTATAATTGTTTGAAATGGTATAAATACAACTTTTGTAATCATTGCCACTTTTAATAGGCTCATTGAAAGACACGCACCACTCACATATTGTCACATTATTTTCTTTTTTAATACTTTTTTATTTTTATTTTATCTTTTGTTTCATTTGTCTTTTCTTTTCCCGTTTTTCCCTTTCTTCTTTGCCTGCAACCACATCCAACTTAGCCACCACCAAACCACCATCCAACCACCACAAAACTTAATCTTTACCAATGATTTTGATGAACATTCTTTCCTAATTATCAAACGAAAGGTGATTCTTCTACTTCTTCAGAAAGAATATATCCTTGATTTCTAAAATTAAAAATTAAAGGTTTGAGCTTGATTAATAAACTAAATTAAAAAATTATTCACACAAAAGTCAAAACTACAAAAGGTATGGTAACGTAAAGAAAATTAAACCCAGAAAAAAATGATCACCTTGATGACCTACATAGAATCATAGTTCCGCAAATTTTCCCACCACAAAAATCAAAACCAATAAAGAAAAGATCAAAAACTTGAGAAAATTTCGCTTAACAAACTAGGAAGAAAGTGTCGAAAGTGGTCTTTATCAGTCGAAGGAGGTGTAATGATGGCAGAGAAGTGAGCTCAGATTTTATCTTTTTTTTTTCTGATGGAAAAGGTGCGATGGTGGTGATACTTCCAACTAGAGTACTAGATAGTGACGGAGCCAGAATTTTCATTAAAGGTGTCAAAATATACAAAAAATATAGATACATCGAAAAAATTTCAGGGGATCAACATATAGTAAATATACATAAATAAAAAAAATTATCTAGCAATACAATGTAATTTTTCGACGAAGGGGTATGGTGTTGACACCCTTTGATTGAATGTAGCTCCGCTATTCGTGATAGATACTTCAGCTCAACATTGTTATTAACACGATGGAATTAACCTAATTCCAATCTTTATTAATAAAACTTTCAACCGAGTGGCTATCTCAGTCAAAACTATGAAGGTATAATTTTTTCCCCTTGTTTGGTGCTAAAGTGAAATCAAATCAGAGCAAAAATAAATAAATCAGGGAAAATGTATCAGCACCCCTCTTGGATTAAGGTTAAAGTTTCAAATACACTCCTTATCTTTACGTGGATCGTATCACCCTTAACTATTTAATACTAATAGAATTATTAACCTTCTCAATGCAGAAATGGCATAGAGTGTGTTCCACTCTCTAAAAGAGAGTGAGAAGCAAAAAAGTAAAAAAAAAATATTTTTGTAATTTTTTGTTACAATTAAAAAAAGTCTCTCTTTTTGTTTTTCTTTTCTTCTTTTCTTCTTTTCCGACAAAGAGCATGAAGTCATGAACGCTGATGAACTTCTCCGATGAACTACTTTTTTCTTTTATTTTTCCTCTAATCGTATTCCTCTCACTCTCACCACCACATCAATAATGTAAGCACTACCTTCACCTTCCCCACCTCCTTTTTATTCTTCATCCGTTTAATCTTCACCTCAACACCATCATCATTACCCAAACCCAAATCTTATCTCTCCAGCTTCCCGCTGGAACATAGAGTCATCAAAAAAATAATATTGAAGTCGGAACTCACAATCGGCAATAATAAACTCCCCCATCGATAAAAATGGAATTCCTGAAATTTCAATATGAAACAAGCAACATACTCACATGCACAGACTCTAATCAAACAAGGACTGGATCAAAGAATTGATCTTTATGAACAGTTGAAAAATTTGAACGCGAAGAAAGAATATAATAGAAAAGTTAAAAAGTGTAATTGTGATGACCCAAAAGGTCATCCCGTATATTTCTAGCTAATTCTACGTTTCGAGGTCGTGAAAACCTCATTCTATCTTACCTCGATTTACGTGAACAGCCCGGGCGTGTAGCCGGGAAGACTTTATGTGAAAAATTGATAAAAATGATAATTTTGTATTGGAAATTTGAATAAAGTTGACTTAAGTCAACATTTTTGGTAAAAGGACCAGGACCCGTAATTTGACGGTCCCGGAGGGTCCGTAGAAAAATATGGGACTTGGGCGTATGCCCGGAATCGAATTCCGAGGTCCCAAGCGCGAGGAATGAATTTTTAAATAAAATTATTTTCTGAAAAATATAAAAGTTTTTGAAAATAAAATTTGAGGTGAAACGTGTGATATCGGGCCCGTATCATGGTTCCGGAGCCGGGTACAGGTTCGATATGTCTTATATGTACTATCTGTGAAATTTCGTAAAAACGGGTTTAGTTTGACGTGATTCGGACCTTAAATGCAAAAAATTGATGTTTAAATAAGTTCTGAGAAATTTCATTGATTTTTGGTTTGATGCGGGCCCGGGGGTTGACTTTTGGATCGTTTCTTATACGTTTTATATGTATTTTGAAGTTGTTTTAGTTGATTTTGAGCCGTCCGGAGGCCTTCCCGCCCGAGAAGTCTATTTTTGAGTACCGGGTTGTCGTCTTTGAGGTAAGTATCTTGCTTAACCTTGTGTGGGGGAACTACCCCTTAGGATTGAGTCTTCTATGTTAATTGTAGTCCGCGTACGCGAGGTGACGAGTGCGTACTCGAACTTATTTGCAAATAGATTGCCCTTTTAGGAATTTTGGGTCCTTATATTCCCCATTTATGAATTGAACTTGTTATATCTGAATTCTCGATTTCTAGTCTCATCTCTTCCTGTTCAATTTAGAAGTACTTGCCTAGTACTCCTTGTTTCTTATATGATCTTAATTGACTTAAATGAAGACTTTGTTTCTTTCCTACCGTTATGCTATGTCTCCCTTCATACGCTGCCTATGTGACTAGAACTAGTATAGTCTCGCTCTATAAATGTCTAACAAGAATTTGGAATATCTATACGTTGGTCAAGCATGCCCGTGAGTCATACGTTGTGATTTAAATGATTTTCCTCTTAAGTACTACTTAGGTTTAATTGATGACCGTCCATGTTGATGGTATTATTTGATGTTGCCTATTTAATGAGCATTGTTCAAACTGAGTTTATTCGGTGAAGCTAATTTTCTAAGTGAGATTGGTTATAGCTGATTCCCTGTTATAGCTGATTCCCTTGCCGGGATAATTTGGTTTCTTGGTTGCGAACTTGAATATATAGAATCGTTGCTATATTTGTCTTGTCTTCCCCTCGTTGTGATGTTCTCTCTTTGTGCTTGGCATTCCTCTCAGTGGCTACTTCTTATGAGCGAGTTGTTACCACTTTTATGATTTAAGTCTTTGTATTGATTTGCTCATTGCACTTTTTATTCGGCCTTGTTTGCTTTTGCGCCGGTTATGGCAATATATGTTGTTTCTGTCGCATTCTGGTTGTTTTCCTCAGTGGCTGCATTGCATATTTAAATTGGTACTACTTAAATTGGGAGTACGGACAGAGATCGGGGAGCTTTTCCCCTGTACTGCATCACATATTTAAATTGGGACTACAGACAGAGATCCGGGAGCTTTCCCCCTGTACCGCAGTGCATGACAAATTATGAGTGGCAGACTGAGTTCTGGTAGTTTTATGATTGAGGAGATTTGAATCGAAATATATATATATATATATATATATATATATAT